>BQNB010019816.1:0-66323 GCA_026074375.1 Tanacetum coccineum | reverse complement strand
AGACATAAGGTCCCTATTTATACCCATTTGAAGTAGCAAGGAGTAAGCAAAGCTTATAATCTGATCTTGACACATAGTAGAGCTAGGGTATGATGTGTCTAAGCTATAAAATCAATGGTGGAGGTCCAGGAATGTAGAATGATGGTGTGGATGGTGTTGTATGGTGTCGTGGCTATTTTGAGCTAAAAGGGGTTCATGTGGCTTCAATTTTAACCAAGAAATGGTATAAGGAGGTGGGTAAGCTGTTTAAGGGTTTCTAGAAGGATTTCATGTAAGTTATTTGCACATGGGAGAGTTTAGAATGGGTTAAAATTAATGGTGAAAGGGTTCGGGTCTGTTTTGCGTTCGACTAGGGTTTCACAAGTTTTCAAGCCTTTATTTTGTGTGTAATGGATTAGGGATAGTTAATACATGTCCCTAAGGTCTGATATAAGAAGAATTAACAAATATTAGCAATTGGTTTGGGTTAAAACGGGTTAAAAATGGAGAAATGAGGTCACAGGTTTAACTAGGGCTTATTTAGGGTTTCTTTGGCTTTCTTGGCTTGTATTTTGTGTATAAATGATCAAGGGTGATGGATTACTGATCTTGAGAAATGTAATATGAATTATTAATGATATTTGATAGTTGGTTTAAGTTAAAATGGGTTGAAATGGAATAATAAGTCGTAGCTTGGAATTAGGGTTCATATAAGGCTTTTAGGGTTTTCTAGCTTTGTAATTCTCGTACATTGTTGAAGCAAGGATGGATAATGATGGATAAAGGTTTGTAAACTCATTTTATGGGTTTACAATGACTCTTGGTTGCTTACTTGAGAATGAGATGGTCTGAAAATGAGTAAACGGGTTAAATGAACCAATTAGGTACATTTAGGGTTTCTAGGATATGTTTTACGTACAAATGAAATAAGATGATGAAGTAATGATGAAATAATGATTGATTAGGATTTATATGATTGTAAAATAAGTTATTGAAACTTATTTGAGTGTTGGTTAAGGTTTAAAATGGATTAAAATGAAGAAACAGGTCATTGTGTAGTATTTAGCTCGGGTTAGGGTTTCTGACTTTTGAATTAGGGTTTTGAGTGCAAAAAGATGTATGAAAGTTTATGAATAGAATAATTAGGGTTTACACATTGTATATTGAGTGTAGTAGCTTGTACATAAGTGGTGGTGAAGAAATTGGAATGAAAACGGAGGTAAAACGGCTATTTTGGAGATCATGCTTAATGACTTGTACATTGAGCTTTTAAGGACTTATACTTTGACTTGGAGGGAGTTTATATTTCAAATGAGATGTTATATTGCTTGTACATATGCTTTAGGAGCTTGTGCATTCACTTTAGATGTTAATCCTTCATGGAATTAGGGTTTAGAGGCATACGATAACGGTTTAAAGCCCGTTTTGATATAACGTTGCGAATGGTACATTATAGGAATAATGTACTTTGTAAAAATGATATTATGATATTGACTTGATATATTATGATGATTGCTTGACATATATGAAGATAGGATTGTCATAGATAGGTTGCGTGAGCTCGTCTACTTTAGTTATGACATACTGAGATATATAAGTAATGTAATAAAGCAAAAAATTTCCCCGTATAATTGTGATAATAGTAAAATAGGTTTTGCATTTGATGAAAATTCTTGGGTTGTTATAGTCTCCACCCCTTACAGAAATCTCGTCCCGAGATTTAATTGAATGTTATAGTGGTATTGTTTAGAAATAGGTACTGGGTATGAATTTAGGTTAATCAAGGTCACAAGTTCACGTGTGTGATGCATTTATAATTATGTTGCGCACCATAATTATAATTACCTCCTTTCACACGTCTACTTATTTTCAAGATCATACCTCTTGGTGACAGTCAATAGAATTTCTCTAGATTCTGGTAGAATCTGGGTGGATGGAATACGTTGCGCTACTCAGATCGTAAGGAATCGTTATTCATTAACCTTTAAAAGTCAACATCTCATTATCGGAGATTTAATATTTTCTTTATTCAAATGAAGAAACGGTCCTAATTCATTTCAATAAAGATGATCATTCACATCGACTTTTAAAAACATGATACGAAATGGTAATAATTGTAAGAGATTATATGATTTTTCAAAATCATAAAGGTAAAATGAGAAAAATAAATGAATATTATTGCAATGAAGCCCATTTTCCCGTCGTATTTTCAATGATAAAAAGTGTTCAAAGGTATGATGGGGAGTTATTTAAGTTTAACAAAATGGAATTGACAAATGACGTCGATTTGATATCACCAAATAACAAGATGAAATGAACTAATCCATTTTATTATTCATGGATAAAATTACATATCCTTTACATCACCGAAACCACTAAGAGTGTTATACTTATGCTATACGTGTCTTTAGGGTAGGATTTCTACTATAAAATCATGAATGACAAGGATTTGTACATATTGTTTGGGGTTTTTGACTTATGTAGTGGTTACAGAAATCCCTCATAGGTAACGTGGTTGGCTGCACCAAGTATCCACAAGAGTGTTTTTTATGGATGATCTTTTGTTTCTTCTGCAGTTTCTGGTTCAATGACCCAGCTTTTTCAAGTCCGACACATGAAAGTGGCAAACTCCTGTGTGATTCAGGGTGCATCTTATACACAAAGGAAGGTTTCCAGTACTTTTGCAGGATAAGTCCTTAACAAGTTCTTGTTACTAATTCTTCTGCTGGTGGAGGTAATCATTATATGTTTGTGATTGTTGTGGTTATTTTTGATAGTTGACGTTGATGCGATGTTGGAGTGGTTAATATGTTGTTGCTTATTTTAGTGGTAGTTTTTGTTGTAGATGGCGGTTCTTTCTTTTATCTTCAAACTTTCGTTATACGATTATTGTTTCATTCACATGAATCATTGCTTTAATTATTTCTGATCCCATTAGCCTGTGAGCTAGTTGGTGTCTTCCTCCTAGAGTCTGAGGTTTGAAAGCATAACGTTTCTTTCAATGCACTTTTGGGGCAATCCTCCGATGAAGCTCCATAATTTCTTAGAATTTGGCACCATGTTTGGACAGAAGACTGCTAGAGTTCCTGACATCTTCCTATACGTAAGTCCCTGAGAACATTTTCTTTTAACAACCAAGTTTGTAAAATTTCGTCTTCCATATTCTTGACTCCCTAGTTCCGAGTGCAATACTTATTGGTCCAAGAGCCTTTTAATAATTCGGTCCAGTGACCTATTGCTTGTTCTATTCCGAAGGTTGGGTCGTATGCATTCCACCAAAGACAAGGCCAACATTGGTTTAAGTACCAGTATCAAATGTCACTTTATCTTCCTCACACACTATGCTACTGCTACTAGACAAAACTGATTCGGTACGTTCAATACCAGCGGATGAGGTCAACAGTTCCTTCCGTGGCCATTGAAGTAGAAAGGTTTTGACATTTATGAATTCTTTGTTATTTCCTCTTTTTACATAAAAGAAATTACCTCATGTTCCAGTGTTCCTATTGGGATTTGTACCGGTATTTGCCATGGAAGCAACTTGTGCATCTAGGGTTGCATGTAATATTCAGCATCATTGCCGATAGCATCTTATTCATAGTTAGGGGTTGCAGATGTTGATGACCATTTGGGAGGCATTCAGTAACATAATACAACACATAAAGAGAAATCCCATAAAACGAATATAGTCAATCACAAGTTAAGTATGAAAAGAGAAAGACTTTGATCATTCTTTGGATATTGAAGAATATAACAGATATTTTTAGAATTTAAAGGACTTTGAGAGATAGATAATAACGGAAATAATGGAATGTGTGGATCCACAAAAGGAATTAGTGTTTTCCAGTGATTGAAATGCTTCTCGAGAGAATTCATAAAAGAATGTTTCCTGCTGAGGCTGGGAAATAGTTTAGAATGTTCGTGGAGGAAAAAGCATCATCTGGATCAGAATTAGATGGGACGGTAGTAGAATGAGGGGATGAAGATATTATTGTAACAACCCAGTAATAAATAACGTAAGTTATTTATATAATAGTATAGTAGTTATGTATTACTATTCAGAAAAGTAGTGGCATCTTCGCAATTCAGGGAAAGTAATGGCACAGAGGACCTTGATGGCTAGAAAAGAAAAGTGGTTATAGTTAAGGTTTTGACCTTGTTCTCTATAACCATGGCGCTGATACCAATCTGTAACACCCCCCATTTTTCTACATATGCAGCGAACGCTTATCGGGGTATTACTTCAATGATACAACATTCAAAATCATAAAAAACAACTCAAAAGAGACGTGTTCAAAAAGAACGTTATCATTCATTTAAAAATAGAGTTATATAAAGCAAGTCCCAAAAATCTAGTTAGCATATAAATGTGGAATGATAACAATTTTGAGCCATCATCAATGACCATTGCCACCTAACTCCCATGCCATAAGTTGCTTAATTACCTGGGAAAAACATGCATAAAAAAGAAGGGTCAACACAAAGTTGAGTTTAAATTTCCCCATAGGTTTTGATATGGTAATAGCTTGAATACAAGTTATCATAATTGGAAATATTGGTATTGCAGGAATTAATTAATCATGAGAACTTTAATTATCATGAAGAACGCATTTTAATATCATGGAGAACAAAAATTATCACCACTAAACTCCTAATCCATAAAGAGATATTAAAGAGATATTGAGAGATATTACCCAATGAGATACTAAATAGATATTGGGAGATACTACCCAAAGAGATATTAAAGAAATATTGGGAGATACTACCCAAATAGATATTAAAGAGATATTGGGAGATACTACCCAAATAGATATTAAAGAGATATTGGAGATACTACCCAAATAGATTATTGAAGAGTAATTGGGAAGATACTAGCCAAAGAGAAAATTTCATGTACTTATGCAATAATTAAACATGATAGCATATAGTTTAGAAAACACCACTAGCATCATGGTTTATTTAGCAGTGGTATCATTCACATTTTTATAAATATGTGAGGTTATGAACTCTCTTAAATCTGTTGAAAAGTAAATCACGCTTGTTTATAAGATTAAAAGCGAGTATAAAAAAGATATGTAAACAAGCATGTTCCCCCTCGAGGGTTTATAAAACAAGTAAATAATAAAAGGCGATTAATGAATCACACAAATATCGGTTATTAAGTACTTGTGTATATTAAAACAATTGAGCATGTATCCCCCTCGCGGGTTTATAAAGCATGTAAATAAGTAAAAGCGGGTTTATGAAATCTCACAATATACGGTTTTAAGTACTGATATATATTAAAAACAATTGAGCAAGTATCCCCCCGCATGTTAATAAAGCATGTAAAATAAGTAATAAGCGAGGTATGAATCCACCTGAAAATGTAGTTGTAATACATATTCTAAAATGAAAAGCTGACGACTGGTAGCATAATCTTAAACGGGGAGGTGATAAGTAAAATGATAGTAAACACCACTCAAGCAACCTGAGTAAATATGTCAGTCTTAGAAGGATTGTAACGCTAAATACTTTTGTTATAGTAGAGTTATGAGTTTGATTGAAAGTTTGAATTAATGTATCTCAACCAGTTCGAGCCATCATTATTCAGAAAGTCATTCAGTAATGTTTGAGGAGCCAAGGGCACCTTGAATCGAATACCCAACAACATAGTTAGAACTAATACCAATAAGAAACCCCTTAATATGAAGCTCCCTAGTATTGTGGATACGATATAATCCGATTTTAAAAGCGTTTTGATCAATAATCTGAAATGTTTAAGCACGAGAAGCGACAAATTAAAAGTTATGTCTTGTAATGTATTAAACATTTTTTTATACTTTTCAAAATGTTGACAATTTAAACCCTAAGATTGAAATATGGCAAAATAAACCCTTGATTTGCACTTTTACAGAGTTTGGGAGGGTCCTTCAAGTTTAAAAAAGAGTCCAAATTTAAATACCTTGTACATTTGGAAAGTGTACATAATAGACACCCGATAATTATAACTTTGATAAAATACATATTACAGGTTCAGCCCTTCTATTATTAATTTTCACAAAAAGTTACGATATATACCCCCTTGCTATGAATACATTTGCAAAACAAGTCAAATGCCATGCAAGCTTTTTTTTAAGTTCTAATTGATAATAGCAGGTTTATTGCTTGTTAATATAATCTAAAATATGAAGGTTTTAACATAACAAAAGTGTTTATAATAAGCGATTTCGTTTAAGCTAGGACAAAACGGGTCAAATTAGGTTTTGTTTTTTTTCAAAATGGTAAACCGCGGATTTTTTAAAGTGTCAAATTTTCCTACAATAAACATATAAAGGTTGGTTATATTAACATTAATTAAGCATGTTAGGATGAAGTATAATAACATTTAACCATTATAACATTTAGTTTTAAGAAAAACGTAAAATTAGGGTTTTGGGTGTACGGTTTTGGATCAAAATGGAAAATGAGCATGAATTGAGTTATGAAACTTTAACAAGAGTTTATTTAGGATCATATGAACATTATAAGAATGTTGGAGCAGGTATGAAGATCATAGAACCTGGTTTTGAGCTTATAGCTTGAAAACGGGTCAAAATCAGGACTTTTAGCTTCGTACGCCTAAAATAACGACTCCGGGGCTTCAAGGCTTCAATATTTCTCTTGATTACTTCTCTTGGGACCTATTAGGAACTTCTTAAGCAGATATATACTGCTATTGTGGGTTATAGAAGGAAAAGTGGGGGATGAGTTTCAAATGGTGGAGTTCGCCCCCTTTATATAGGGTTAGCAACCCTTAGAGGCCAAGTTATGGATTTGCTTAGTGTCTAGGCTATAATAGCTGATTCATGGCAGCAATAAGGTGAATATTACAAGCTAGAAGGGCTAGGATGCAAGGTGGTGAGGTTGTGGGAGTGTTGAGGTGGCCGCGGCTAAGAATAGCCAACAAGGTGATGATGTGCTTGTTTTGTGGCCAAGGAATGGACTTGAGATGCTTGTAAGCTGATTAGGAGTTGAAGTAGCATTGGATAGAGGTGCTTGTGCACATGATTGGTTATAAAATGGGTTAGAATTGAAGAAAAAGGTATACGGGTCATGTTATGGTTTGGTTAGGGTTTATAAGAGTTTTTAAGCTTGTAATTCATGTGTACTTGATTAAGAATGATAGTTTACTGATCCTAGGACTTATATTAAGGAGTATAAACAAAAGTTGATAGGTGGTTTGGATTAAAATGGGTAGAAAAGGAGTTAATAAGTCGCGGGTTCTAATTAGGGCACGAAATGGTTTCTTTAAGGTTTTCAAGCTTCCAATTCGTGTACATTTGTGATCTAAGCATGGATTAATGATCACAAGGTTTGTATTAAGGGTTTACATCAGTATTTGGTTTGTGGTTAGGGTTTAAAATGGGCGAAAACGAGTAAACGGGTTGAAAGTTTAAGTTAGGGCACATTTAGGGTTTCTTGCTTTTAATTCGTGTATAAATGAAATGAAATGATGGAATGATGATTGTATATGATTAGTAATGTTGTGAAATAAGTTATTGCAACTTATTTGAGTGTTGGTTTAGGTTTATGATGGATAAAAATGAAGAAACGGGTCATGGTTTAGAAACTGGCTCGGTTTTAGGGTTTAGGGTTTTGAATTAGGGTTTTGAGTGTAAAAATATGTATGAGAGTTTATGAAATATGTAATAATTAGTTTTAATACATGGTACATATGGAGTCCTAGTAGCTTGTACAAAGTGGGTGTGGAGAAATTAGAATGAAAAACGGAGGTACAAATGGCTATTGATGGAATCAATGCTAAATGGCTTGTACATTGCGCTTTTAAAAAGACTTGTACTTTTGACTTTGAGATGATTTTTAATATTTCAATGAAGGTTATATTACTTGTACTAAGTTTTATAATCTTGTTGCATTCACATTAGATATTAAACTTCTCACCGTATAAGGGTTTAAAGGCATACAAGTAACGTATAAAGCCCCATCTAGAATATAACATGCGAATGGTACATAAATGAGTAATGTTACTTTTGAATAATGAATTAAATCTGACATACTTGACATGTTATAAATGTTTTTCATGACAATAAATAGATATAGATTGCTTATGTAGGTTGCGTGAGCTCGACTAACTTTATTAAGCAAGTTACATTGCAAATAGAGATATTGGTAATGCAAGTAATGTAAATAACGCGAAAAATTTTCCCCACAATTGTGATCATATAAATCTAGTTGAATTTTGTATATTGATGAAAATTCAGGGTATGTGTTATAAGTTGCATAAGAATCCCACTAACGTAGAAATGAGAAGCACTATTATAGAAGCTAAAAGACATATAGTAAGACATGAAGTTGGTCCGTAATCCTAAGTTTACACCATCTGGATACAAATGGAAACCTAAGTCCCTAATAGTAAATGTCAACACAAAGTTAGTATGGGCCTCTAGGAAATGTATTTGGAACTTCTAAAAAGTATTGGAACCTATGACCCAAGTGTTACTACTCTGTACCAATACTCCATTGTCTCTAAATCCTTTACAGCTCCGTAGAGCTAATTTCCTATTCATCTTCGACTCTGGGGCTCAAAGCACATGGTGAGGAAATCTCAATCGTTCTCATTAATTTTGGTGGAGCACATTTTTAGTACTGGAAGATTTAGAAAAATGAACAAAGTTGCACTAATACTTGTTATGGAGAGTCAGATTCAGGAAATATCCCTATCAAAAGAATTTATTACATTAAAGGGGCTGATAACAGATTTATTCTCCTGTTGGATAAACCTGTGATGCAGAAGTGTGGAAAGATGCTTTTTCGGAAGTCCTACATGTACAGATCCGTGATTTGAAGGGAAATGATCTTTTCACAGGTTCTCGTGGCACAGATCTGTATTCCATCACTCTCAAGACACATCTACTCCCAATCCAATTTGCTTAATGGCTAAAGCTTCATCTTTACAAGCTTGGTTATGGCATTGTCATCTTTCTCACTTAAACTTTGATTCCATCAACTTGCTGTCAAAGAAAATATTGTGATTAGGTCCTTACCCAAAGTTAAAATTCGTCAAAAGATCATCTTTGATTCAAATGGTGTGTTTCTTTAATCTTAACCTTCTCTACTTCTTTTGGTCTAACGGGTGAATTAAGTCCTCTTCCTAGAAAATAAGCTTCCTTAGATTCTAATTCCCAATCATTTTCCACCATCTCTAGATTTGAAAAATCAACACCTAGGGATCCACTTTGTCCTAATAAACCTAGTTTAAATCCATAATGTTTCTTAGGATCATCAATGCATGGGTGATACTAGCAAAACAAATAAGGTGGAAAGATGCCACAAGAGATGAAGGTGGTATATGAATGGTCAAATTATCTAATACCTTCATCCTAAAACTATCAGGACTTTGTGGTTTAATGGGTGGTTTGAGGCCTCTTTCGGTTCCTAGACTTGCATCTAAGGGTGGACAATTTGGTAAGGGTTGTGGTTGAGGCTCCGGTTTATCAAAACTAGGAACTTCCCCTAGAACTAAGAGGAGTGATGTGATTACAATTAAAGCCTACTTCCTCTAGTTTCATTTTGTTCAAAGGTTCTACCTCTATCGGGGTTCCTAAAGTCTTTTTAAATTCTTCCGGGTAAGTCATGGGCAATGCGTATTCCTCAAATGACGGTAGGGTTTGTATGGTACTCTCAGGGCTTGTAACTACTACCTCATTATCCATCGTACTTAGGCTATCTACATGATCACCATAATTTAACCATGCCATGCACCTAGGTACCTATACCCTAACCATATCATCCCCAACTATTTAAGCATTTAGATTTTCTATTGTTTCATCAAAAATAGCGCTTGTTGGGTTGCTACATTTTTTATCATGTTGGGCACAATCCTCTATGGCATACCAAGCTCCTATATCACTAAACTTTCAAAGATCCCCTTCTGCTGTTAAACTGATGATATGACGGGATAACGAGTCGAGATGTTTAAGAAAGATTTCAATTAGGGTCCATATACTAAGGCCATGATTCGGGACTTTTTGGATTATGTCTTTGAAACGAGTCCAAGAATCGTAGAGAGATTCATCTTGATGTTGTTGGAACACCAAGAGTTGATTACAGAAGAATACATCAAACCTACCTACGCTAGAATAACCATACCTATTCATTATAATTTACAAATTTACAAATGTTACGAACAAAGGGCACAAAGAAAAAGATAGACTACAAGAAAGCTAATATGCGGAAATTAAATCTTACTTGAAAGGATTCAAGCAGGTAGAACTAAGTTAAACTATGATCAATACCTAACTATTCCCCACACAGCGGTGCCAAAAACTTGATGCGGTCGTCGTAAGACTTCTACACGAAGTTTTACAACTCCCTAGGCAGAGTACCTAATCGTTGTAGTAGTAGTATAGGCAAGACTCGGAGGTTGTTATCGTTCTCTAGAGGAATAGGTTGGGAAGGCTTGATCACGGTCTAACAGAATTCTAAGGGTTGAGGGAAGATTTTTTTATGTTTTTATATTTTATGAAAGCAGGTAAAATCATATATTGGAGAAATGGTTGGTTTTAGCTATTAAAGTAAATATAAACTAAACTACTGGTGATAACAATATAATAAAAGATCGTGTTTATTTAATCATGTATTACTCCCTAGATTGCTTCTTCTAGTGTTGTTGATTTGTCACACTTGTGATGATCTATGTAATTATTTCCTAAGTAATGAACGAATTACACGAACCCGCCGTCTATTTAATATTCCGTTAAGGCAACGCACAAGTAAGGTAGTATGAAGACTATTACAAGGCCCCTAAGAGTATATTAAATGCATTTGAAATATATTAAGAGTGGATCAACCATATAAGAGGCAAGGTAGTATAAAGACTGTTACCCGATGGTATCCTTTCTACATAATCATGTTTTCCTAGACATATCAACAGCGATAAAGAAAAAAGCTGGTTTTCTAAGACCTAACATGCATATCTATCACAAGAAGCAACACCACTAAGATCTACATTCTAGGTTTCATACAATCACAAATAAATACAATAAAAGGTTTAGCCAAGCATTTTATAAGTAAAGCAAGAATAATAATGAATAAAACAACACATAGACATATTAAATGATTAAGATAATCTTACTTGATTAAAACATGAATTGAAGGAAGTACAATAAGGTTTTGAGGCTCTAAAATCATCCCTAATAGCTGCTAAACGAACTAGGGTTCGTCCCTTTCTTTTACTCTAAAGTTACACACTTAAAACCCTAAAATCGGATTTGTATTTATAGGAAAATCGCTGCGACGGCGTCGCGTTTTAATCGTGACGCCGTCGTGACAAGAATATTCTAGATAATGGGCTGGGTCGTACAATCTGACGCCGTCTTGAGATCTTGTGAAGCCGTCTTGGAAATCGTTGTGACGGCGTCACGTGTAATTTGTGACGCCGTCTCCAGCTTTTGAGGAGAAATTCTTGAGCAATGTTGGTGTAGGTCTGTAGTCTTGTCCGTTTCTTCTCTAAATGAGCCCAAGTCACGTGTATTTCTTCCAAATGCCTTCCAAATGCAAAATACCTGAAAAGGAACGATTAAGTACCTATTTTGGGCATAAACACACGATTTAGGGGGTTAAACGGCCCCGAAAAAGTGTATAAAATGACACCTCATCAAATACCCCTACACTTGGGATTTGCTTGTCCTCAAGCAAATGGGCTTTTCTATCTAGACAATAACAATATGAGGGGTCATTTTACCTACTCTTTAAAAGTATTTTACAACACAACCTTCTAGACCTCGTAATTAACAGCACGGAAAGTATATACTAGCACCTCACATAAGTGTTTGGGATTCTCTCTTTCACTCGGGTGTATAATAAATTATAACATAAGGGGGAAACGGAAAATCAACACTCATTACCTGTCATAGCATATAAATTACCATAGGCTTGGTAAAGGATCAAACCTCCACCGCTAGGCGCAAGCATTATTCATTACTATCTAAGAGGTCTTTTAAAGGGTTGTGGGGTGTAGGTGTAAGATAACATATAATGGAAACTAAGATAAAACATGCTAAAAACGTCAACAAACAATGTTGAGTGAATTCATAGGTTTTAATCGTAAAACAATGATTAAGTAAATCGAGTAATGTTATTGAAATCAAATAGTTTTGCGAATCACAAGATTTAAGTAATGTAGGCAAGTGAAACATATTCACCATGTCCAAAAATAAGTATTATTGCACTAAGCAAATGACACCGAACCTTAACATGTGTTGTGAGAGGGAGTTGGTGTTGCCAGACATCCATGTATTTTTCTCCTTCTCAAATATTAAATGAGTCCGTTTGATGTGGCACAAGTTATTAAATACCTGAACGAGGATTGTCAGTCCCAATAGATCTATTCACATCATTTGCGCTTACACAAAGTAACTAACTGTTCATGATAGTGAGGACTTAAGTAGGCAGTGAGGGTACTTAGGCATTAATATCAGGCAATATCTAGATAGCATACATTTTGATGACATTAAATATTTAATACTTTTTGGTGGCAAAATACCCCCTAAAATACCTGCAAATGTTTCGCTAACACTCAAAAACGAGATATTTTCTGTTATTTTATAGTTTTCAGGTGAAATACAGGAAAGTGACAAGAAACAAGGAAAAAGAACTTAAAGTGTAAATTCTGAAGAGTGTTACGGCGTAACACCAAAAATGGTTACGCCGTAACATAAATTAAGCAAGTACAAAGATCAAGGAAGACTTTACGGCGTAACAACATATCTAGTTACGCCGTAACCTTATATTTGGAAGGAAATCTCGTCAAAGTTATAGTTACGGTGTAACACCTTATCCAGTTACGTCGTAACCATAAAGATCCACAAATATGGAATGAAGATCACGTACATATGGAAGTTATATGAAGGTTATGGCGTAACACCATATCTGGTTACGCCATAACAGCTGCTTAAATATGAAATAATTATTGGTTATGTCATAACAGGTTCGATATCTATAAATAGAGGCCTCATTCAAGCTATTCCAACATCACTTCCTCCACAGCCAATTGGAGAGGCGAAAAAGGCTTCCAACCTTCGAAGAATTCCACCTGGAGTCCAAGGGAGATCACACTTTACTTACTTTTTTTAATCGTTCAAAATACGAATAATGTAAGAATTATGAGTTTTCAATATATGATTTCTTCTATCTCTTACTGTGTTTCCGTTACCATGAGCGGCTAAGCACTTAAAGTGTTGGCCTAGTTATGTAATTACTTTTGTTATGACTGTTTCATGTTAAATTATGGTTTCATTAGATATTCCTTGACTATCGTGTAACCTTGGGTTTTGGTAGTACGGGTGGTTTGGACCTAGCTTGCCCCATTAATAGATTATCTTGTCATGATGGGATCCAATGGGTACTAGGGAAGATCACTAACTCCTTACCTGGTGTAGGAACTAACCGGTCACCGCACTTATCACTCAATACTTAAAAAGCACAAGAACTCTTTCAGAGGGGGTTAATAATCTTTATAGGTTATTAGATATGTTTTGGGAATAGTTGGGATTAATCACTGCAACCTGGATAACCTACCTCCCAGATAATTCGGGACTGATTCGGAATCGCAGGGAGTATAGGATAGACTGTATATGCACATTCAAGTCTATCGACCTTAGAAACCAGTAATGAAACCATAGTTTGACATTGCACAGGAAAATGTTTTCATAACAATAGTAATGAAGTAACTAGGTTAGCATGTTTTCTCTCTTGATATCTCCTATCATTTTACTTTTCAGTTGTTTATTTTATTGTTATTTATTTATTTTAAATCAAAACTCAAAAACCATTTTCAAAACTTGACACTTTAAATTAAAACTAATTACAACTTAGCTCTTGGGATGACCTCGGATTTACCATTCTATACTACCCACGATCGGGTTCTCTGCCCATTAGTGCGTCATTAGGTAGATCTAGTTTTATAAATTTAAAACTTGATAAAAATATATTTTAAAATAAAATACGCATCAAGTTTTTGGCGTCGCTGCTAGGGAGCTAAAAATTAGTGGTAATTTGAATTTTTACGATTATGTCTTTTCTCACTTCTATTTATTCTCTAGGAAATATCATGGATGAGGTTCACATTGAAGATCTCACCATTGAACGGTATCTTAGGCTCACACAAGAAAATCAGACACCAAAACATATTAAAGATATGACTATCGCCGAGTATGTATGAAGATGAATGAGAACCACATCAGCAATACTAAATCATATCTTCCTACCTATTTCAGCAAAAGTACACTAACCCATGACCCAATCTGGGAATTTGCTCACTACTTTGGTCCTAACCAACCAGACTCCGAGTCTGATTGTGATTCGGAAGATATGGAGGAAGAGGTTAAATACATGACCGACGATGAAGTAGTCATGAGTGAGCAAGAGGAAAGTAACCATGGGTATACTCAGAACATCCAGCACTTTGAAGAAAAGGATGATGTTGACAAATGGTTGAACGCTGAGATAACAAAACACATGAGTATGCAGGGAGTGGAAAACACAGAGGATGCCCTAATTAGCATTATTAAGTCCATCAAAATGGAGATGAAAGATGATATCATGAAAAAGCAATTTGAAGCTTCGACAGCTAGCATAAGTAATGAAACATCTTCCATCACCAGTAATGAAGTAGACAAAGATGACAACCACACTTCCACTACCACATCCTATCTGTTACCCAAGGAACTAAGCCCATGAAGTTTTCTTCTTCCTTTTTATATAAATGACCATAGTCTTAATGCTAGCACCACATTAGAGGCTAAGGATAATATCATGCAATGGATGTCTATAAATACCTTGGTTTAGATAAATTCAGAGATGCAGGCACTATAGAAAATACCACAGGAACTAATGAGCCCCTAGGAATTGTCAATATCTTGGTAAAATTCGGGATGTTAGAATTTCTGTGTAATTTCATTATAAAAATGGTTGATGATGTTATAATCTTAGGAAGACCATTCCTTGAATCAACTCATGCCTAAATCGATGTATTCAACGAAGAAATCTCATTCGAAATAGGTAGTGAAAATTTTAAGTTTGACATAAATTCTCACCAGTGCATCGAAAAAATTTACATGCTAGACATTGCACATGAGGAGGAAACCTTTAATCCCCTTGAAATAGGAATTGACCTATTCTCTTATGAATCCCCTGCATGCTTAGACTTTGAACAAAGAACTAGGTCCTATGGCACTCCTAACCCACAGGATGAAATTATTGAACCAATTAGTTTTTCACCAGATAAACGAGGGTCAGTTAAGAGATGGCATGTGTGCAAACCCATAAATGTCACCTATGATGGAAATGGTAAAGATTGTGGGATGTGGACAACATGTGACCTTGACTCAAAATTTTGCTTTGGATATAAGGAAGTTTTCAGGGTAAACTAGCAGGGGTCACTTAGGATGTGGATATGTTTTTACGATCATGAAAGACGAACCATAAAAGGGAGTTACATGGGATTTGCTGATTTTCTTCAGGTACATTATAGACAACGGAATATCGATGATACAACACGAGAACGAAGGTATTGCGAATGGGTAGCCCAAAACTATAAATTCAGTAAACATCGGACCCTTACATCGATAAACTTAAACGATCTAATACAAACACCACAAGTACATCAGGAACCAAGAAATAATGAGCCATGACCTATAAGGCCACGTCCATGTAATTATTCATTTGAAGAATGGATGAAAATAAGGATTGGACATAACAACCTACATGAATCTGATTGTGAATTTATTTTCAACGAATGGATTCTTGACAGTTACGATGTTAAGGAGGAATATGCAAGGGAAATTGGTGATCCATATTCTAGGAGATTTGAAGAATATTACAGGGTGGTCAATAATGAGATTGAACATTTATCAAATGAGTACATTTTAAGAATAGGAAAAAAGGGGTATATTCTCGACGATGTATGGGAAAAATGTCAACAAAACCACAAGAAAACTAATGAAGCATGGCGCGTCGAGGCATACGAGGAGGACGAAATGTGGTGAAGTGGGGATGAGAAGACCGACTATAATCCACCTTATGTTAACATTGAAACTTTTGAAGTTAAAAAATATTCTTTTAAAGAAGGACGTAGTTTCATATGCATTACTCATCGTGAAGATGAAGCCCTACCATTAGGACGTATGAATGGAGCACGATTTAAGGCTATGATTAGGAAAGAACTAGAGGGCCAGAAGTATGTTCACGAAGTAACGTAGAAGGAGTGTGAGTCTAACTTAAAGACTCGTTAATAAACAAAAGTGCTTGTCGAGAAACAACCCGTCTTTTATATAATAGAATTTCTTTTTGCATTAGTTGGTTTGCATGTTTCTTACTTTGTTTTGCAGGATCCAGAAGCTAGGAGGCAATTATCAAGACCGACTTGATTCATAATCATTGGTATCCTTGCTGAATTTACAGTAGTTACAGCGTAACAGATTAAGCTTACGATGTAACCACTAAAGTTACGACGTAACCCATTTCAAGGTTACGCCGTAACACCTTAAAACTTAAAAAATTTACCATTTGATTACCATTTGATTCAACAAGAACCCACTATGGTTACGCGTTAAACCTCCCTTCCGAAAATACCTAAAAATTTAAGTATTTAACATGTCTAAACTTTGTATAAGTAATGTGTACTTTGCTGAGTATGTTCTCTTGATAGCCCTCACAAGACTGAAACTTCCACTTTGGGCCACAAAGTGTTTAAAAGGCTTGTTTATAGCTAAATGGCAAAACCGTGTTTCTACGAAAGTGAGTTAGGTTTTTGTATTTCTGTACACTATCATAATTATTATAGAATGGTTTTATGCATTGTTTGTTTTTTTCTTGTTATCACAGGGGATTAAAGAGCTTGCGGGAAGACGAAGATAATCTAATAGATTTCCGCCTAATTTCAAATCTTGAAGCAATGCTCAGGGAGTTTCTTGTCTAATTCTATTTTTTATTCATATAGTATTTTCATTTTCTTTACTGTACAATAAGGACATTGTACAATCAAGTGTGGTTGGTAGGAGTAGAATTAATACTTGACGTATGTTTTGCCTTCGATTTTCTAGTTTTCTTTGAAAATTATGCCAATTTTAAAATTTTTGACAAATTTTTATTAAATAACTAGAATTAATCTTTGCCGAATGCACATTACCCTTTATTATACTTAGTGAGATTTAAGCCTAATATTCTATTTCCATCATATTACTCAAAAATCTACCAAAATATTGAGTGTGCCGGTAGTATTGTAGACTTTAGAACTTGGCATGTACATCATTTCGAGACCTAATTGATTAGCAGGAATAGATAGTTCAAGAAGGCAACACTTAGGAAATCACCCAAATAGCCTATATGTGTGCGTTTATCGACTTGTTACACTGACTGGTCGACCTCCTGTGATAAACCCTTCTTTTGCACTCATTATTAGTACAGATACCCTTAGATCACCCATGTTGAGCCAATCTATGTTTTCAACCTACTCTATATGTTTCGTTACACCATTTCACCTTAGCCTAACCTGTAGTTTTTATTTTCTTTGTGTTGAAATCTCTGGCTACTTAAGTCCATGGTTCGGGGGAATAGGAACGAAGATTATATGCTTTCATGGAAGACCAATCAGTTATGATATATCAAGACCCCCCTGTATCATCACTTTTGACATTGTTTATCTCAAGTGGGGGGATGTGCATATAATATCAGATGTTACATGGCCAATAATTAAAGATATAAACCCCTATAGCATTTGCATATTTACCATGAAGAAAAGAGGGTGCAATAAAAGGCCATCCATGTGCTAAAAATGTAAATATGGTGCAAAATAAAAAAAATAAAAATGGAGCTAGTAGCCCATAATTGCACCAAAAAATCTTTGTAAAATGGAGCTATTAGCCCATTATTACACCAAGTGATACCAATACTTATGAAGAATGGAGCTAGTAGCCCATTATTGAAGATCAAATTTTTAGATTTTGACTCTTGGACCAATAGATGGACAGTAGCTAGTTATGACAACCTTAGAATGCTTTAGACTATTTGTTTTATGTTTTTATTTACAACTATTAAATGTGTATCCCGTGTCTATCCTAACCCTTTATCAACCTTTAAAACCATATTACCCTTGTTGCCTTTGAGAGTTATTTAGACCCTAATTCTAACTGGTGCAGATTTGTGTACTTTCCAAGCTTATGATAGAATACATGCTATGACTGTGCAACTGAGCGACCACCCCGAAAATGAGACACTTAGACTAGTAGAGAGTTGAGTGACTTTTTAGTCCCTTTTCGTAAGGTGTTCGGTTTTGATGTTTTCTAACATAAGAGTTTTATAATTTCATTTCATGAAGTTATTTTCGAGAAATATTTTTATAAAATGTTTTAACAGGTTCTACTTGAGGGCAAGCAGAAGTCAAGTGAGGGGATATTTGATGACATCAAATATTTAATACTTTTAGTGGCAAAATACCCCCTAAAATACCTGCAAATGTTTCACTAACACTCAAAAACGAGATATTTTCTGTTATTTTGTAGGTTTCAGGTGAAATGCAGGAAAGTGACAAGAAATAAGGGAAAAAGGACTTAAAGTGTAAATTATGAAGAGTGTTACGGCGTAACACCAAAAATGGTTACGTTGTAACATAAATTAAGCAAGTACGAAGATCAAGGAAGACTTTACGGTGTAACAACATATCTAGTTACGCCGTAACCCTATATTTAGAAGGAAATCTCGTCAAAGTTATAGTTACGGCGTAACACCTTATCCAGTTATGCCGTAACCATGAAGATCCACAAATATGGAATGAAGATCACGTACATATGGAAGTTATATGAAGGTTACGATGTAACACCATATCTAGTTACGCCATAACAGCTGCTTAAATATGGAATGTCATGTATGATGGTTACGGCGTAACACATTTATTGGTTACGCAGTAACAGGTTCGATATCTATAAATAGAGACCTCATTCAAGCTATTCCGACATCACTTCCTCCACAGCCAATTGGAGAGGCGACAAAGGCTTCCAACCTTCGAAGAATTCCACCTGGAGTCCAAGGGAGATCACACTTTACTTACTTTTTGTATTTAATCGTTCAAATTACGAATATTGTAAGAATTATGAGTTTTCAATATATGATTTCTTCTATCTCTTACTGTGTTTCCGTTACCATGAGCGGCTAAGCACTTAAAGTGCTGGCCTAGTTATGTAATTAGTTTTGTTATGATTATTTCCTATTAAATTATGGTTTCGTTAGATATTCCTTGACTATCGTGTAACCCTGGGTTTTGGTAGTACGGGTGGTTCGGACCTAGCTTGCCCCATTAATAGATTATCTTGTCATGATGGGATCCAATGGGTACTAGGGAGGATCACTAACTCCTTACCTGTTGTAGGAACTGACCGGTCACCTCACTTATCACTCAATACTTAAAAAGCACAGGAACTCTTTCAGAGGGGGTTAATAATCTTTATAGGTTATTAGATATGTTTTGGGAATAGTTAGGATTAATCACTGCAACCTAAATAACCTACCTCCCAGATGATTCAGGACTAATTCAGAATCGCAAGGAGTATAGGATAGGTTGTATATGCACATTCAAGTCTATCGACCTTAGAAACCAGTAATGAAACCATAGTTTGACATTGCACAGGAAAATGTTTTCATAACAATAGTAATGAAGTAACTAGGTTAGTACGTTTTCTCTCTTGATATCTCCTATCCTTTTACTTTTCAGTTGTTTATTTTATTGTTATTTATTTATTTTAAATCAAAACTCAAAAACCATTTTCAAAACGTGACACTTCAAATTAAATATATTACAACTTATCTCTTGGGACGACCTCGGATTTACCATTCTATACTACCCACGATCGGGTTCTCTGCCCGTTAGTGCTTCGTTAGGTAGATCGAGTTTTATAAATTTAAAACTTGATAAAAATATATTTTAAAATAAAATACGCATCACATTTTAAAAGTACTTGCGTTCAAATGTTAAAGCATAGCATGTAATCTCCCCCGAAATTTTATAAAACAAGTAAGTAATGAAAAAGGGGCTATGAACTCACCTTAAGCGAAACGGCACAATCAAATAATATACACGGTGAAATAAGCAGAACACTCCTAAGAGCAACCTAAAATAAATGATGCAACTTAGAAAATAAACTAATACTCAACGCAAAAGAAAAGTAACAAAGAAAGTTTTTATAAAACAATTTCCTTTTTTTCCTCGAAACAAGTATGGCATTGTACATTCAATTTTATAAACCATGTTTACCCAAATTATAGGTCCTAATTTGTATTAATATGTTTTCAGAACATGTATTTATTTTTACTTCTTATAAGTCTAGCTAACTCAAGTTATCCACATCGTTTTTACGTCTAACAATTATTTATTTACAACAATTCTGTAATCTTCCAACTTGGCAAACGCATAATTCAAAATCCGTAAATGATAAAAATATGAGGTTTTCGCGTAAAGAAAGCTCATTGAGTCTATTTTCTAGAAATGTAGGCCCCCCAATGCCTAAAAATTTTCATAACCTGGGTGAAATTACCATTTTACACTTTAGTACAAATACAGATTATTTTCAAAATTTTACCGCTTCACTAAAATGAATGTATCTCCTAAACCGTGTATCCTTAGAAACCGATTCGAAGCTCAAAATTTAAGTTAACTTGTTATCTACATGTTTTGGTTCAAAAGTGGATCTACTATACAAAATATTAGACTTTTACTCAATCTAAATTCTGGTGCAAAATTTTGACTAGTTTTACTAAAACGATCGTATCTCACTCATCCGAAAGAGTTACGGCCCCGTCCAAATAACCAAATGAACCTAATACATTTTTCTATAACCCTATCAAGTTTCCCAGGTCACTTTAGACCTAAAATAATTCGTAAACAACCCATTAACCTGCTGTCCCAAAATAGTCCCAAAATTTCATTTCAAAATCCATCCAAATCAAGTTTTACCTTACCAAATCAATGTACAATGCCTAATACAACTCAGGCACATCAAAAACTCCTTCTTTACAGTAGCTACATCAAACATGCACAACGTTCACAAGAGGGAAATCAAAACAAAATCCACCCTCTTTGTTCTTGCTCAAATTCGTCCCAAACCAAAACAACCAAAACCCTTGCTTAAATCTTAATTTTACCCAACTCAAAATCTACCTATAAACTCTAGAAATAAGTCTTGAAATGATTATCCAACCACAAACAAAATCAACACTCAAAAACCACAATCAAAACCACAATAAATCACCTATATCTTCAAGATGAAAGCATGCAACAACCCTTTTATAAACCCAATCAAAACAGCCCCTAAACCTCTAAATATGGAGCTTCTTGATTTTTTAAAGAGCTATAATCACAAGGAATAGCACTAGCACAAGTTTTTTGAATAAAAACAACCAAGGGACTTGTAAGGGGTGATGAAATATGCCTTTTGAGTGTATTTCTTATGTTAAATCAAAGTTTTGAGTGATGGTTGATGGTGGCATGGTGGTGAACGAATTTTTCAAGGTGGAGAAGGAGAGGAATCAGATTTTTAGAGAGAGTGGAAGTGTGTGTGAAAATAATGAAGTGAAATGATGGTTTAAGTTGAGTGTAGTAACTTTTTGGAAAATAGAGATGGAGTAAAGTTGTCTTGAGAAGCAAAAAGTTTTTTATTGGCCGGTTTTGGAGGTTTTAGGAGGGGGATAATTTGATTTTTATTAAGTATTTTGTATAAATATAGTATATGTTGTATAATTTAAAGTATAATGTAAAATGTGTATGTATAAAGGTTTAAGTAATAAGGTATAATGTATAATGTGTAGTGTAATGTAAATTAAATATGAAATGTGTTAAGAAGTGTTTATTAAGAGTAAATTTATACACTTATGTCATATTGAAGTGTTTTAAGTCCGTTATACGAAGCATAAGTGCAAAAACGTAAAAATTTACGCAATATCGGGTTTACCGAGAGACTTGCAAGTTATGAAAAGTGAAGTGACCTAAGTTTATAAAAGTGAATATATTATGTTTATTTATGATTAATAACATTGTTTTATTGACTTTTAAGCATATCGTTAGTCGTTAAGACGATTTCCTAAGATCGTACGCGAAAAGCACACTTCTAGACTAGGGTTCCCAAAAATAGAAGTTACGCACAAAATGACTCAAATAATTTATAATTGAAATTAATGAAATTGAAATATGATATGAATGATACGCAACACTAACGGTTGTTAGCTTGGATTTTTTTGACGGTTTTCACACCTCTCACAAAGTTGCTCGAAAAAGATACTTCATTCGAATTCGATGATGAATGTCACAACGCATTCAAATTATTAAATGAAAAGCTCACATGTGCTCCTGTGATCGTAAGTCCAAACTGGAACCTTCTGTTCGAACTTATGTGTGATGCAAGTGATTTCGCAGTTGGAGCAATCTTAGGTCAAAAAGATGGTAAAAACTTTCACCCAATCTACTTTGCAAGCAAAACTCTCAACGCAGCTCAGCAGAACTATACAATCACTGAAAAAGAACTTATGGCTGTAGTCTTGGCTTTTGACAAATTTCAATCCTATACGGTATTATCAAAGACTATTGTGCACACTGACCACTCACCTCTTAGACACCTATTCAAGAAACAAGATGCTAAACCACGCCTTATCCATTGGATACTGCTCTTACAAGAATTTGATATCGAAATTAAAGATAGAAAAGGTACAGAAAATGTTGCCGCCGACCACTTATCTCGGATTGAAAATGATGAAACAAGTGATGACAGTGAAGTCGATGATAATTTTCTGGGAGAAACTCTCATGAAAATGAACACTAAAGATGAACCATGATTTGCATACTTTGCAAATTATTTAGTAAGTGACATCATACCTAAAGGAATGACGTACCGGCAAAAGAACAAATTTTTCTCAGATCTCAAACACTACTTTTGGGAGGAACCCTACCTCTTCAAAGTATGTTCTGACGGTATGATCAGACGATGTGTATCTGGACCAGAAACTCGAACCATTTTAGATCAATGTCACCACGGACCCATCGGTGGACATTATGGACCAAACACAACAGCTAAAAAAAGTCTTAGACTCTGGTTTTTACTAGCCAAAAATCATCAAAGAAGCTCATACTCAAGTTCGCCTTTGCGAAGCATGTCAAAAGACAGGAAATAATTCAAAATGTGATGAGATGCCCTTAAACAACATTCAAGTATGTGAAATTTTCGACATATGGGGTATCGATTTTATGAGACCCTTTTCGAAATCATACAAATTAGAATACATCTTAGCCGCTGTCAACTATGTATCTAAATGGGCCGAAGCACAAGCTCTACCAACAAACGATGCCAGAGTTGTTATTACGTTTCTGAAGAAACTATTCAACCGTTTTGGAATGCCCAAAGCTCTCATAAGCGACAGAGGAACTCATTTCTGCAACAAGATAATGGAATAAAACTATGAAAAGATATGGAGTTAACCACCGATTCTCTACATCGTACCACCCCCAAATAAGTGGTCAAGTTGAAAACACGAACATAACTCTTAAAAGAATTCTTGAAAAGACCGTTAAAGACAATCCCGCTATCTGGTCAAGAAAACTTGATGACGCTCTGTGGGCTTTTCGTATAGCTTACAAAACACCAACTGGAACAACACCATACAAGCTCATATACGGTAAAAATTGCCACATGTCATTCAAAATTGAACACCGTGCATATTGGGTCCTGAAGAACTATAACTCAGATCTCATTGTTGCTGGTGTGAAACGAATGTTTCAATTGCACGAGTTAGATGAACTCCGACATCAAGCCTATGAAAACTCTCGTCTATACAAAGCAAGAACCAAAGTCTGGCATGACAGGAAACTTAAGATGAGAAAAGAATTCAAACATGGAAACAAATTGTTGCTCTTTCATTCAAAATATAAATTCAAGCAGCCGAAGCTCAGATCTCGCTGGCTAGGACCGTACGTAGTAAAACATCAATATCCATCTGGATATGTTAAACTATATGGAAAAGATGGAAAAACATTCATTGTTAATGGCCATCGACTCAAATTATATCATGAAGAAGATTATGATGACCAAAGGGAAGCAGTTACTCCCTTCTTTCTAAAAGAATAAACTCCAGAAGCAGGAGTCTAGCTAACGACTCTCTTAAAAATTAAGCGCTTCTCGGGAGGCAACTCGTGCATTACTTAAGTGTGGAGGAGTCCCTCCTCCACTCATTTCCTTTGTTTTCTAAAAAATAAAACAACAAAAATATTTTCTTTTTTTTGTGTTTTTATGCAAGTAATATAGCTAAAATCTGGAAAATTATAGAGTATGCTCAAGGATAGCTCTCTCGCAGCTACATTTCTCTATGCCCCGGGAAGTACCGTTTTCCCTTAATTTCCCCTATTTTCTAGTTTATCAGTTATCACATTGAGGGCAATGTTCAACTTAAGTGTGGAGGAGAGCCAAATAGGAAAAATTAATCAAATCTCTCCATGTTTGCCCTGCCAAAAAAATTTCTCAACTGATATTTTTTGAAAATCTTTAAAAATTAATAAGCTTTCCTTAAAAATATAAAAAATGCTCTTAGTAAGGCAAATCTAACTGGATGGACACCATAACTAGCACCAAAACCAGTCCACTAAATTGTGAGAATTTTAAGCCTTAGAAATATGCGGGTACCCACCTTTGGTACCAAAGATAATTGATACCTTTAGCTTGTTTGAGTTAAGGTTTGGATGCAATTTCAAGTGTCTCATCCGTCGTTACGGCTATGTATTTGTAATTTGTCGCCTTTTTTGGAGGAATGGTATTGGTTGAAAATTATATTTGAGTGAGCCGGTAATTTAGTAGCTATAGAACTTGTGTTTGATCATCGTTTACTAGACCTAAGTAAAGATTTAAATCATATGTTATGAGGTGAATAAAATCCCGCAAGCTCTTGTATTTGCAGCACCTCCTTTTAGTGCTACTTCACTGAAGGAATCAAAGATTGAGAGAAAATAAATTCTGTGCCAAGCCTTAGTTATCATTTGGTATAAAAAAAGAAAAAAAGAAAAGAGAAGAAGAAGAAAAAAAAGAAATAAAGTTTAAAGTTCAAGGCTTAAGTTTCAGCACAAGAGATCAGCATATGCTATTCACCCTCATCAGTTCAAAGTTCCGCTCCATCGGTCATGTTTATGTGTCATGCACAAGCCTATGGTAGCTATCTAGATTACGTATGCGCATCTAAGTGACTTCACAATTATAAACCCTATCTGAGTGGCTTGAGTGATTTAAATCAAACACATTCCCTTGTGAGATGCTCTGTTATGTGTCTATGCCTGAAAAGTTATCTAAACCGGTAAACACTTGTAAAATCCAAATTTTTTTCTCCACATCATGATAAATGATCTTGTTTTTCTTGCTTTTAATTGCTTGAGGGCAAGCAACAGCTAAGTGTGGAGGGATTTGATAACGCCTAAATTATACATGTTTTAGCGGCGTTATTTATATATTTATATTATCATTTCTCGTGAATTTTCGATACTTAATAGCATAAATTATGTGCAGGTTCACTTGAAGTCATCTCGAGCTCAAATGAAACAAATTTCAAGTGTTTATGCATATTGGAAAGCAAGATAGAAGAAAAGAAAGGACTAAAGCTAAAAAAGACTCAAAGTACGCCGCACTTGCCCTTTGTGCGCCGCACTTCCCATCGAGTCCAATTAAATGATGACTGCATTTACACCCTAAGTGCGCCGCACAATCTTTTAAGTGTGCCGCACTTCAACCCAAATTCAGCCTATAAATAGAGACAACTTTCTCTCCAATTTCATTCATCACACACAAAAGACCATTCATCATATCTCCAATCCCTCACTTCAAACCTATCATCCATAAACACCATAAACCCTTGGAGATTGAAGATCAAACAACGAAGAACAAAGACGAATATCATAATAATTAGTAGAATAAAGGTTGTACTATGATTCTATACTTGTTATGGGTAGAATTTTGATCCATATTCTTACCCGGACATAGTATGTTTCTTGTTAATCTATTTGCTTTTGTTATGAACTTCATAACCATGAGAGGATAAATTTCTCATGACTACTCGGTGAAAATTATATAATGAATAAGCATTTGGTATAATTACGATCTTGTTAATCTTAAGCTTATGTTATAATCCTATCGTGTCTAAATCTTATCAACTTTGATTATATACTCACACCGGTATAGGTCGAAAGACCCGTTGTGAACTATATAGTTTTAAAGATTTGTCTATGATCTTTATCGTCTGTGACGAGAAATCCACTTGCGTTATTTGATAAACAAAATAGATTTAATATAATAGTAACTGGATTATTTGAGTGACACATTTGATCGAGTTAACTAAACATAAGTCTTAGGTTAAATAAGTGAATTTGTGAAAATATTTTCTAACAAGAAAACACTTTATAAATTCAAGTCCTAAGTTTGAGATCGTAACTATTACCATTACTTATGAATTATATGAAATTATCCAAGTAGTTATCTTTTTCATTATTGAATTCAATTCAGTTTATTTCACTTCTGTTAAAGTTTATTTTTCAGCTGACTATTTGACACTACGCAAATCCTTATGGACGACCTGGTCTTACCTAAAAGATTGTACTAAATATGTGGGTTATACTTTGACCCGTGTGTTTCCATCTAATAACCGGTAATCTCAGTCTTATAAATTTAAAGCTTTTGAAACACATCAGTTATACATGGATTGTGTCCTAATGAGATTTATAATGATGATCTCTTCTGGCTCTAGACTCTATTTGTGCACTTTGGTTTTAGTACTCGAAGGCTGGAGCTGACTGCTACCTATTCAATATTAACAATCTTGGAGTGAGATGTCAATAGGTAACGTGTGTATCTCCGTGACAAATGAGACAAGTTTCTTTTGAGAGAAATTCGAATGATTGGGAAGGGTTGTGCATTGCATCACTGGGTCCATGACGTCTTTCTTCAATACCAATAATCTTCTTTGTGATTTTGATAGTTTATGTATTGACCCGGTTTCTGCCTAAGGTGTGTGGAGGGCTTCTTTGTTTTTACCCTTTATCCATACATTTCTTTTTAATTCTTCAACCCCTTCAATACTTACCAAGACGTCATCACTAACACCTTGTTATGATTGTTCCAGTGTTAGCTCAACCTTAGTCGACATTCTTCCCTTATTCTCATTCTTCTCCAATCATACCTAAGGACTTCTATTCTAACTATGGAATGTCCATGGGTAGATCCATCCGGTTCTGGTTGCATCATAGGACTTATACCTAACCTTAACCACCTTATGACTTCATTGATGTCGTGAGTTAATTGGTTGTTGGGTATAGAGATCAAACCATAAAACCTTTGATAGATACATTTTGAAATACTCCTCATACACATGTGCATCGAGATTCAAAATTGTTTTGCGCATGAAGGAAAGTATAATAACCCGTAATTTTCATCAATATAAATATCCATCTATTAAATTAGATGCAATGTAATATCCATCTATTAAATTAGATGCAATGTAACATCTATATATACCACCTTTTTACAGTGACATTTTTGATTTATCTCATTATGTAACTTAGATTACATAACTAAAGTAAATAAGCTCACGCAACTACCTATGTCAATTCTATCTATGTTTATATCAAGTAAACCTTTTAATATGTCAAGTCAATTGGTATGTGCTTAATTACACATACCTTTTTCCATTAAAAACGAGCTTAAATGATCAAAAACAGACAAAAACTGCCAAATATATGTTTGTTTTGCATTTGTATTGTGCAGGAAACGGATATCACACAAAAGGACAAAAAACAAAGCCAAAAACAACAAAACCAAGCACGGAATGGAAAAGACAAAGTCAAATCGAAGCCAAAGTCAGTCAAAGTAAAAAAGTCAACAAGAAAGTCAACCCCGACAAATTCAAAAGTTAGCCAAGTGAAGAAAATACAACGTGAGGGACTAAAATTGCCAAACCTCAAGTTGTATTACAAGAATAAAAAGACAAGGGTTGAACTTGCAAATTGGGTGAAGTATAACTTTAAGGGCCAGTTCTGCCAAGCCCCTAAAGTTGTATCATAAAGGGACGAATTTTGCAATTAGTATGTATAGGTTGAAGGGGCAATTCTGCCAAACCTTCAAACCTGTATTATCATAAGGATGAAATTTGCAGTGAAGATATATGAGATGAGGGGCCAAAGCTGCCAACTTACCAAAAACCATTTTTCCCGCCCAACAGAACCCAAGAACCAATCACGGGTTCCCTTCTCCCCTTTTACCCTGCAACCCTTCAACACCCTGGATAAAACATTCCTCCCACCTCCACTATCACCACCTCCCCATATATACTTGACATGTTGGCAATCCTCACCATTTTCAAGTAATTTCGATGGCTAGATTGACTCAAAAAGAAGCACAAGAAGATTGAATGGCTGAGATTACTTTTATCAAGTCCCTCATACAATAAAAACACCTTGTGAAGCTCTCACAAAAGAAGCACAGGTGAGAAGACCAAGCTTCAGAGATTTCGGCTATAAATAGTACCTCTTGTAAGCCTTTAAGGCATCTTATCTTATTAAAAAAAATATTAGCTTATCTTAGTTTTATTGTAATTTTTATTAAGTCATTTTAGCATTTTATTCAGTTTATTTTACTGCCTTGTATTTTTTTAAGAATTAATGAAAGTTTGAAGTTTATGAGTTAAAAAGTCAAGTTTTTGAATTCAAATGCTTAAGTGTTTGATTTGTGTTTAAAATGTGTTAAGAAGCTCTCACTTAAGCTTATTTATAAGCTGTTTTCATTAAGTAAATTGAAAAAGGTAATTAGTTAAGAAAAAATCAAAAAAAATCCACCAAAAAATAGAAAAACACAGCTTTTATATTTTTTGGATGAAAAGCCCATTGTATGGCTTAAGAACACTACTCAGCATGTTTTTTGACAAGCTAGAGCTTGTAAAGATTAGTTCTTGTAAAAGCTTGAT
Source organism: Tanacetum coccineum (assembly GCA_026074375.1). Lineage (NCBI taxonomy): Eukaryota > Viridiplantae > Streptophyta > Magnoliopsida > Asterales > Asteraceae > Tanacetum > Tanacetum coccineum. The sequence continues at coordinate 37,337 of BQNB010019816.1, read as the reverse complement.
TAGCCCTGTTTAAGCAAATGGTGGTTATAGAACGTCTCTCTTCTCAGTCTTTTTCTATTTACTATAGATCTGCTTATTAGTACTTATTTAAATTGTTTATGTTATCTTTTGTTAAGATGTTTTAGTGCTTTATCCTGCCATAGACATTAGTTTAAAAAATGATTTGTGGTTCCACGTTCTTAGTTATGCTGGAAGTTATGTTTAGTTAATAAATTTGGATTGGATTTAGCTTATTTAAGTGCTTATGTTGATTGAAATCTGCATATAAGTGTCTTATTTTGTTATTTGATAATTTGTTTTTAACAATTTGGGATCAAATCAGCTTGAAATATAAAAAAAGAATGACTTTTGAAAACTTTGAGGGGTGTTTAGAACAAGCAGTACTAACCCATAGTTAGTACAGCTAATTACATTTTGGGATTTTCAACTAACAGTGCTAACTTTCCACGTTAGTACTGGTAGTTAATACTGTATACTAGTTAGTTCATTTTTTGCTTGATAAGCTTATTGTATCTGCTTATTTAAGATTTGCTACATTTTGAGTATATTAAGAACATTCGTTAACTTGTCTCATTAGTAGAGTTTATTTTAAGTTTTATTAACCTTTTCATAGTAATTTTAAGAGTCTATCAGTTTTTAGTTTTTTAGCTTATTTGCCATTCTAGTTTATTCTAGTTGCTTATTCGCTGTTTGAGCTTATTTCACAGCTTATTTGATAAGCTGTGTAACTTTTTATATTTTTCATAGGACCCTTAACCTTTTAGCTATTTTGTGTAATTTTTCTAGAATTTTTTATAAACGTCTAGTATTTTTTATAATTTATTTTGTTTAAAAACTTTAAAAAATCATAAAAAATAAAATAAAAGTCAGAAAAACATAAACCTTTTTTTAAAAATTTTCTTTTGTCATATAGTTTCTAAGAAAAATATTTGTTTTCTTGTAGGGTCATTTTTACAAAGTTTTACTTTTTAAAGAACGGGATTCGTCTCCGTTTTTTATTTGACTCGTTTTTGGTCCAAACGAACTCCGTTTTTAGTCTAGTTTTTTTAAAACTTCATTTTTAGTTTAAAAATTGTTTTAGGGTTAAAATTGCAAAATTTAGGTTTTTGACCCTCGTTTTGCGTACCCGTTTTAGGTTTTAAGTTATATAACTTTCGTTTTTAGGTTTTCTTTAATCGTTTTTGCATATTTAATTTGTAGTAATAGAAAACCAATCATAACTTTGTCATATTCAAACATCAATCATCAATCCGTCATTCGATTTTCTATTGCACACCTCGTTGGGACATAACGACCCGGGAATCATACTTCCGGTTACATATATATTTTATTTAGGGAATTTTGACTTCTTGCCTTGGTCAAAGGCAATTGGTTGATTCTTTTCCTATATTATTACATATATACTATCAAACGAATCAATTTTTGGCGCCGTTGCCGGGGAGGCTGTGAAACGATTATCGTTACATTTGACAAATTGTGTTTGAATTTGTGAATATCTCTTTTATTTTTATAAAAATACAAAAATATTTTTCATTTCTTTTTAGTATATATTTATAAAACAAGAAAAACCAAAAATATAAAAACATTTTCTTAATCAAGAAATAAAAATCATCAATCATATAATACTTTCACTAAAGTATTATCATTAATAAATTCCGGTGAACTTGTTGGTTCCCAAATTGAACAAAAGATTTAAAAACTTGCCATTTGTGTCTCTTACGACGTACGGCTCACCTTAAAAAGTTAAACAAGCTGAAAAGTGGGTATAAGGAGGGTTGTTCCGAGGAACTACGACCCAAAAGGAGAAATAAGCTTCGCGCTATTCCTACTCCTCCGCTCACCTATGCGTTTATCTTTTTGAGAGCTACCGTGAAGTAAGTAGATTATTTGGTTGAAGTTGTCCTACCTCATTGTCCGTTAAAATACATTGTGAATAAATCATTGAAAATAAAATAAAAAACAACAAAAAAAACAAAAACAAAAAAAAAAATTTAGTATAAATTTTCTTTTTATATTTCTATTTTGTGCATGCGCACTCGTTCTCAAGCCCGTAATCGTCGACAACAACAAGTCCGACAATCAAGAAACTTTCAATCATCCCATAGTTACGATGGCCGATAATCGTACTATGGCGCAATTACTCGAAGCCGATACCTCGAACAACTTTGAGATCAAGCATGGTCTACTTAATCTTGTTCAAAACAAGCAATTTTTTAGACATGATAAAGAAGACCCACATGCTCACATCCGATATTTCAACAAGATCACTTCTACGATGAAGTTCCCGAACGTCCCGAGTACGTCGGTTAAGCTTATGCTTTTCCCATTTTCCCTCGAGGGTGAGTTTAAAAATTATTCTCGGATTAAAATTGTGTAATTTAGGTTTTTAGCCCTCGCGTTTTTACATTTACGTCTACGTTTTAGATTAAAATCATTCTAGCTTTCGTTTTTAGGTTTTCTTTAATCGTTTATTTTTTTGCTTTTTAAACTATAGAAAAAAGAAAAACCAATCATAACTCTTTGTAATCAATTCAAACATCGATTATCAATTCGTCATTTCGATTTTCCATCAAGCCATCTTGGACAAGAATATAACGACCCGAAATCATACTTCCGTACACATATAATATTTTATTTTTGTGAACTCATTAACCAATCCTTGTCAAAGGCGCTTGGATATAGTTTGGCTTATATATTATCTAAATACTATCATGTCGAATCATTTTTTGCGCCATCTGCCCGGGAGAGGTTGTGAAACGAAGATTCTGTAACGTTTGACAAAATTGTGTTTGAATTTGTAAATATCTCTTTTATTTTTAATAACATACAAAAATATTTTTTCATTTCTTATGTATATATTGATAATAAAACAAGAAAACAAAAATATAAAACATTTTCTTAATCAAAGAATAAAAATAACCAATCATATAATACTTTTCACTAAAGTATTATCATTAAAAAATTTTAATTCCGGTGAACCTTGTTGTTCCAAATCGAACCAAAAGACTGAAAAACGTGCCATTCTTGTCTCTTACGACGTAACGGCACACCTTGAAAAGGTTAAACAAACTAAAAAGTGGGTACTAAGGAGGGTTGTTCCGAGGAACTACGACCCGAAAGAGAAAATACAGCTTCCGCTATTCCTAACTCCTCCGCTCACACTGAGCGTTATTCTTTTAGAGAGCTAAACCGTACGTAAGTAAAGTTATTTGGTTGAAGGTGTCCTAACCACATGTCCGTTAAAAAAATGTAATAAATCATTTGAAAAAACCAAAAAAAACAAAAAGAATTAGTGTAAATTTCTTTTTAATTTCTATTTTGACATAAGCCACTCGTTCTCCAAGCCCGTACACTTCTGTTGAGAAAGCCAAATAACAATCAAGAAACGTTTCAATCCTCCCATAGTTAAGATGGCTGATCATCGAACTATGGCGCAATTATCTAAGCACCCACCGAGGGTTACGAAGGATGCGATCGTTTGTTCCCGAAATTACCCCTACCCGAATAACTTTGAGATCAGCCATGGTACCTACTAATCTTGTTCAAAAACACGCACTTTTTTGGATACATGATAAGAGACCCACATGCTCACATCCGATATATCAACAAGAGTCACTTTCTACGATGAAGTTTCCAAACGTGCCCGAGTACGTCGTTAACTTATGCTTTTTCCCATTTTCCCTCGAGGGGGCCGCCCGGATTTGGCTTGAGAAATAACCCCCTCGATCGATTCTTACATGGATGATCTTGTTTCGAAATTCATTAACAAATCGTTGCCCTCCCTCTAAAACAACAAATTCTTCAAAAATGAAATCACGAGATATTCAAAAAAAATTAATGAATACGTTTTTAACGAGCATGGGACCGATTCAATGATCTTTCTAGGGGATGCCCGCATCATGGGTTTTTCAGAAATTGCATCAACTCGATACATTCTATAATGCCCTACAAACTCGACACGATCAAAGATTTCATTGAACTCCGCTGCGGGTGTAACTTTTTACACAGATAAAATCCTCGAGAATGCATAAAATCATCGGAGCAAGTCCAAAGTTCTCAATACATGAAGGCAAGGCATTCGTTTGCCAAAGGAGTACGAGCTCTCTACCCCATCACAGTTTTCTCCCGATGTTGCTGAATTAAAGAAATGGTTAGACATTGATCTCGATTAAGAAAGAACCAAACCCCAGCTCCCGACAAAGCGGTTGAGCAAAGTTGTAGTAACTTGTGGGGGTGGGTCCATTCTTACCAAAATTGTCCAGTCCAACCGATGGCAACAATTTATCGTAGACAAAATCCAAAGTATGGTTTCACTAGCCGCCCCGTCGGCTAATTTCAAACCAAGGAAATACCTGGTGCGACCTCCCGATGGTTTCAAACCAAAATCCAACCTCCAGTTTTCCTCCCTTGCAAAACAATCAAAACAACCAAGTAAACCGTTACAAACCAAGGAAAAAAATTATAATCAAAACCGGGGAACAATTACACCAAAACCATGGAATAATTTTCAACCAATGGGCCCAAATTATCAACCCCTCAAGATCAACCCCCAGACTATCAGCTCCTGACTTACCATGTGCACCGGTTCCTCAAGCTCCGGTGGATGCCAAAGAATGGATTTTGAGAACTACTACGTCAAGCCAATGAAGCATGTCATAAGAAATGTGCAAACTCAAAGGCCCAAACCATTGCAAAATCAATGGACAGATTGCAAAAATCAATTGACCCATTTGACCGGATATGCTTTCCAGAGTTTGTGGCTTCTAATACCAGCCCTCTAACTTCAGGTTCGGGAACTACTCTCCGTAACACCGTTACTTAACCCAATGAAGATTTAAAAGGTATCACCTACTCCAAGTGGTGTTGCTTATCAAGGACCCATGATTCCTTGCCACGACAGTCTTCTTCTCCGAAAGTAATGAAATCGTGATACCGATGTTACAAAGGACCCGATGCTCTACTAATAACGAAAGCACCGAAGACGTCCAACCTCTGGTTGTTCAAGTCCAATCTCGTAATCCAATTTCCGAGCCCGTTGTTGCTCCTGTTAGTGCTCCGATGCCTAACCAATCGAACATCAATTCAATTTCCTTCAAGAAGAACATGAATGAAAAAAGGCTCCGAGAAAAAGCTAATGATAAATTGAGAAATCTAACGTAAATCTTTAAGATTTTTGAGTTTCGAAATAGCTTTACACGGAGGGCCCTTGACCCTTATCCGAAATTTGCCTCGACCTCTAAAACATTAATCGGAAACAAAGAAAGTTGAGTGAAATGGCTAAATTGAACGAAATATGTCTCAGCGTCATCCTAGAACAAGGTTGAAAACCGAAAAAAATTGGAGACCATGGCCGATTTCTTATCATGTGAATTTTCTGGATTAAGACATGCAACAGCCTTGGCCGATCTCGGCGCGATGCATTAATCTTATGCCATATTGCCTAATTCTGGAAAGATCTCTCTCTTCCCGAACTAACTCCGACCCTGCATTACCTAGAGCAAGCACCGTTCAATCACTGAACCAATCGGTTATCGCCCAAAGAACGTTCCGTTTAATGGTGGGAAAGTTCGTTTCTTCTAGCAGATTTCGTGGGTCGTGAAGATATTGAACCATACCCCCGAGTACCTTTAATTCTCAGGAGAAGTTTCTTAAAGACCAGTCGTGTGTTGATAGATGTTTACGAAGGTGAAATAACCCTACGTGTTGGCAAAGAGGCCATCACCTTCAATCTGGACTAACTCGAGATACACGGCTAATTATAATCATATTACGCAAACCGAATTGACTCATTAGATTTGGCAGTGAAGAATACTCTCAAGATGTTTCTCGGGATTTCTCCGACTTGTTGCATATAAAATCCTTCTCCTTGTTAATTATACGACCCAAATATATTCAATTCTTCACACAACAGCAACGTCCTTTCGGGATAGTAATTTTCCTCATTCTCAAGAAGCCAATGCTTTTATAGCTATCGATTAGCGAGCCAATTTTCATAGGAAATTGATGCTACTATACGTATGATCCGGGAGGGTGACATTCTTATTCTCAAAGCACTTCTCAATAGTGAACCGTTACCTCCTCCTCCGAATCATAAAGATTACTCGCCAGGAATCCGGAAAGAACTCAAAATTTGTGAAGCTAAAACCGTTAAATCATCAATTGATGAGCCTCCCGAGGTTGAACTTAAGGACTTGCCACCTCATTTAGAATACGCATTTTTGGAAGGCGACGACAAGTTCCCGTCATAATTGCGAAAGTATTTAAAGGATGAGGAGAAGGCAGCTCTTATCAAGGTTTCTAAAGTCCCACAAGCGACCATCTGCTGGAAACTCTCCGATATCAAGGTGTTGATCCAGAGTTTTGTACTCACAAACTCCATTATGGAAAGGAATAATAACGAACCAAGAGTTCAAGTCAAAGACGGGTAAACCCAAAGATCCACGACGTCATCAAAAAAGAGGTTGAAAAACTTCTTGACGCCGGACTAATTTATCCGATCTCTGACAGTCCATGGGTAAGCCCGGTGCACTGTGTACCAAAGAAGGGTGGCATAACCGTCGTCAAGAATGATGATAATGATTTGATACCAACTCGATTGGTCACGGGGTGGAGAGTGTGCATTGACTATAGAAAGTTGAATGAAGCACCCAAAAGATCCACTTCCCCATTACCCTTACAAGGATCACATGCTCGAAAGACTCACGCGGGAACTCCCAACTCACTATTGTTTCCCCTCGATGGCTTCTCGTGTTTTATTTTTAGTTCCTATAGACCTAAGGATCAAGGAGAAGACAACATTCCTTGCCCTATACGGAACGATCGCCTATCGCCGCATCCTTTTGGGCTATGCAAAGGCAACGCCGCACGTTTCAACGATGTATGATGGCAATCTTCCATGACATGATCGAAAAGACAATGGAAGTGTTCATGGATGACTTCTCGGTCTTCGGGGATTCTTTCTCTACATGCCTATCCCATTTGGAAAAGATGTTAAAACGGTGTGAAGACACCAATTTAGCCCTAAACTGGGAGAAAAGGAGCCCTTTAAGGTGAAGAAGGCATTGTTCTTGGACCAAAATCCTCTAAGTCCGAAATTAATGTCGACCGTGCTAAGTTTAGAAGTTATATAGCCAACTCCCTCACACCGACTACCGTCAAAGTTTCCGTATTTTCTTGGCAAGTCGGTTTTACCGACGTTTCTTACAAGACGTTTCAAAAATTTCCCGACAAATGACCCACTTGCTTGAAAAGAGACTCCATTTTCTTCTCCAAAAGAGTGTATCGGAATCCTTTAAATACACTTGAAAAGAAAAATTTACCGAGCTCGCAATTTTATTGCTCCCGACTCGGGACTTGCCCTTCGAACTCATTTGTGATGCAAGCAACTTTGCAATTGGGGCAGTCCTAGGGCAACGAAAGAACAAGCATTTCCAACCAATTCACTATGCCAGCAAGACAATGACCGAAGCTCAAGCACACTACACTACGACCGAAAAAGAATTACTTTGTCGTAGTGTACGCTTTTGAGAAATTCCGTCATATCTCGTTTTGTCCAAGAGCATAGTGTATACCGATCATTCTGCTATAAAGTATCTCTTTGCGAAAAAGGATGCTAAAGCAAGATTATGCGGTTGGACAATCCTTTTGCTCCAAAGAATTCGATGTTGAAATAACGAGACAAAAAAAGGACGAAAATCTAGCGCGCCGACCATATTTCCAACTTGAGGAAACCCTCACCAAGATGAGTTCGAGAACAAAGAAATCACGGAAACATTTCCACTCGAAACTCTTGGATCGGTTGCTCTTCGTGATGATAGTACCCCATGGTTTGCAGATTTCGCAACAACCATGATGCTCGAATTTCATTGTCAAGGGAATGTCGTCCCAACAGAAAAACAAGTTTTTCAAAGACGTCAAACACTATTTCTGGGACGACCCATTTCTATTCAAGATCTGTGCTGACCAAGTAATTAGGCATTGTGGTTTCCGGGCAAAGAAGCTTTTGACATTCTCAAAGCTTTTCACAAGTGGACCCACCAGGGACACTAAGGTGCCAATTAGCACCGCTAAAAAAGACTTTGATTCAGGATTTTATTGGCCCACAATCTTAAAAGGATGCCTACGACTTGTCCACCCTATGTGACATTTGTCAACGTAAGGCAAAATTTCGCAACGTGAGATGCACACAAATTCCATCCAAGTTGCGAAATCATTGACTATTTGGGCCATAAGATTTTATGGGGTATCCGTTCCCATCTTCTAGAGAACAAGTACATACCGTGGCCGTCGAATACCTGTCGAAATGTTGAACAAAAGCGCTCCCCCACCAACGCGCCCGAGTATTTTGCAAATTATAAATCTCTCATTCTCCAATTTGTGCCCCCCTCGCGCAATCATTATGCCCGGCAGGACCTAATTTTTACAATGACCAGTTTTTGCAAGGTCAGCTTAAATATGGAGTCACTCATCGTCTCTCACCGCAGTATCACCCCAAACAAGTGGCAAGTTGAGGTATCCACTCGTGTTTGAAAAGAATCTTGAAGAGGACCAAAGCGAAAACCATGCCTCTTGTCGGCTAAACTAGATGACGCACTTGGGCCTTCCGCCCAGCTCAAACACCCATCGGTGTATCTCCATTACAAGCTAGTGTACGGGGAAGGCATGTCCACTTTCTGATTGAGCTCCGAGCACAAATCCTATTGGCCTTTAAAAAAACTGTGCATACTTTGAGACCTAATAACCGCGGGTGATCACAGAAAAGTTTTCAGCTCAACGAACTTAATGAACTTCGTGATCATGCTTATGAAAACTCTTTGATCTATAAAGAGAAAACAAAGAGAATCCATGACTCCAGAACAAAAAGTCGCGTGTTTCAACATCGGATGATCCGAGTCCCTCCTCTCTAACTCTAGATGAAGATTTTCTGGGCAAGCTTAAGACCCCTGGAGTGGCCATTCACTGTAACCCAAGTTTTTTCCATATGCACTGTCGAGTTATCCCAAAACACTGGGGCCAAAATTTCAAAGTGAATGGTCAATCGTTAGAAGCACTACTTTGGAGGGACGTACCACAATTGGTAGTCCCATCTCTAACGTTCCCCAAGACCAAAAAATTCGAGGGGTGACGGGTCAAGCAAAGTGACCTTAAACAACGCTTCGTGGGAAAAAGCACCCCAGTGCTTATTAGTACACGTAAAATTATGTCTAATGAATAAGTTTTTGTGTGAGGAGCCGCCTATTCCAGGTTGGCCCTGGTGGGGGGGTGGGGTTTTGTGGTTGGAGAAGGGGGGGGGGTGGGGGGGGGGGTGTGGGGGGTGGTGGTGGAGGGGTGGGGGGGGGGGGGGGGGTGGGGGGGGGGGCCAGTATTGTGCCCGGTGGGGGGGGGGGGGGGGGGGGGGGGGGGGGGGGGGGGGGGGGGGGGAGGGAGGTGTGGGGGGGGGGGGAAGGGGTGGAGGGCGGGGTGAGCGGGGGGATGGGGGGGGGGGGGGGGGGGGGGGGGGGGGGGGGGGGGGGGGGCTGAAAGGGGGGGGGGGGTGGGGTTGGGTGGGGGTGGTGGGGGGGGGGGGGAAATGAAGAGATATTGGTTGGGAATGAAGATAGCATATTTTAAGGGAATCCAATATCCAAAACAACTAGAAAAAAATTATAACCGTTTTAAAAAAAATCTTTGGCACACTTAATAAACGACTTAAATGTACGTAGGTACCGTTGCCTTTAAAACATCGAGAACGATGTTTAGGTTCTAGTATATTTGGGGTGTGGGTATCTTCGATTTGATTGTTCCTCCATAGAGCGAGCCTGTGGATGTCACGTAGTCCCGTTTTAATTTTTACCACCACCAAAATTTATAACAAAAAATACCAAAAAAAATGAAAACACTTTAAAAAAATTTCAAAAATAAAAAAAGTTTAAGTTGTCATAGTATTGACTTTTTCCCCAATGGGTAAGAATACAATAACAATTGACTCGCTTACTGGTCGTGTGACCCACGCTTGTTCCATAACCAATTAATAAACTAGAAGATAAATTAGGCTAAGACAAAGCATGGTTCCGGATAATCCTTTTTATTTTAGGGATTTTTACCATATGCGAAGTAACACTACAATTCTAGTGTATTGAACAAGTATTGAATCTAAAACGTAAAGGATACGTATTACCTCTTACCAATAAGCTTATAAGTGACACTATTCGCTTCTTATCACTTGCCTGAACAGCTCTTAAACCAGCAGACTAATAACCCGCTTCTTAAATTTTGCTATTCAAAACATTAAACCGGAACAATTTCTAAACACGAAGCTCATAACGAAAACTAAAATATTCAACATAAGTATACAGCATTATTACTGAGAGTTTCTAAAACGAAAGGTTCTCTAATTACGGAAAAATATGTTTGCAAAAAAAAAGAAGAAAAAAAAATATAATACATAATATAATTTTGTGGCTGAAAAAGGTTTACTTGCCTCTTTCCGAAGCGGCTCACAATCAACCCCGATGTTGCAAAGTGTATCCTTTCAAAACAAGCCCCTCGTGAGAAATGCACAATGCCACAGGTGCAAGGTTCTACAGTAGTCATACAAACTGTAAACCGACGACACGACATCATACACAACCACTTATTCGGGAGGTAGTGCCTAAGTGTTTATAGTCCTAAGTACCCAGTCCAGCCTTACCTACACTAGCACACCGTCACACCCCCAGCCCCAAACCCAGTACCTGCAAACAAAAAACACCCCCACACCAAAAATCCACACCTCCACCCGATGTCAAGACCTCCCCGCCCAACCCCTGCTATAATTAATCATCGTAGATAATAAAACGATATCAGTATACTTCCGCACGGGAGACCACAACCCAGGGCCCATAGCTTATGAGGCTGGAAACTTACCGATAAGAAAGACATACAAGGCCACACCTCACGCCTTCGACTCATTAGCCCAAAAAGACATAAACGATGCAAATAGACACAATAAACAAACCCCCGACCCCAACACCTCCCATCAGCCTTTACACCCCTGTATCTACACGCCCACAACCCAAAATCGCCCGACCAACACTTCATATGGGACACCCCCATAACGCCCTCATCGACCCACCATTTCCGTTCAGGGATCTTTAACAAGAATCTTCGGTGAGGTGCTATAGACTTTTTTTTACCCTCGAATTCTTCACTCCCACTCTAACCTGTCACCACCCACTAGAACGCACTATCTCAAACTGTCAATCTCAATAAAACCATAATAATAAATCACACTGTGACTCACTTCAAAAGAATAGATTGCAGAGAAGCGAACAGGTTTACAAGTCATAAGTTTTTATAAGTAGTGTTAGCAAGTGAATTTCAATTTTTAACGCTTAGCTTTGGGACTAGCGATCCAATCCTAGTCATCATGCCAACCCACTCTTCCTGAAGACCAATCCGACTAAAAATTCTAGAGAACTATTGGATCGCCTCCATTCTATGATCCCATGTAGAAAACAACTCCAGGGAAGACCAACCGTACGAACCTCCCTTCCCCATTGCCCCCAATCCCCCCCACAGAGTTGCAGATACATACCCTCGACCCCCCCCATTATCCTCCCGGGCGCAGACTCCTCACAAGTCAATCTAACAAAACACCCCCAGAGCCGGCCCACAACTCACCATAACCGAGGTCATACGTCTATGGGGGATCTGAGATTCTTAGATTTCCGAAAATGATTCCATCCTAACTCTTGCGTGAGAACACGACAACTGACCTTAGTTATGGGGGATTTTGTGTAAGTGCTTAATTACTCATACCTTTTTCCCAATAAAAAACGAGGCCTAAATGACCAATAAAACAACAAAAACTGCCAAATTATTATGTTTTGTTTTGCATTTTAAAGTGGCAGGAGAATGGATAATCAATCACCTCCAAATAGGATCCTCTAATCACACGGTCTTCGATCATTTTTATGATTATATCCTGGGAATCCTTAATCCTGATCATATATATATATATATATATATATATATATATATATATATTTGTTTCCCCTTCCACACTTGGAATTTTTTGCATTTGCCTTTTTCGTTCCTAAGTGTGGGGGTGGTATGTGCTTAATTACACATACATTTTTCCATTAAAAACGGACTTAAATGACTAAAAACATACCAAGAATACATTGTATTTGTATGCTTTGCATTTGAATTGTGCAGGAAATGGATATTCAGAAAAGGACGAAAAAGAAAGCCAAAAACGACAAAACCAAGCACGGAATGGAAAAGACAAAGTCAAATCGAAGCCAAAGTCAATCAAAGTCAGAAAGTCAACCCCGACAAAGTCAAAAGTCAAACCTCGAGTTGTATTACAAGAATAAAAAGACAATGGCTGAAATTGGAAATTGGGTGTAGTATAACTTAAGGGGTCAAATCTGCCAACTTGCCCAAAACCATTTTTCCCGCCCAACAGAACCCAAGAACCAATCACGGGTTCTCTTCTCCCCTTTTACCCTGCAAGCATGAAAAATTCAGAGGATAAAACCTTTCACCCTCCTCCACTATCTTCCCCCAGCTTTATAATTGCCATGTTGGCAATCCTTCACCATTTTCGAGTAATTTCGATGGCTAGATTGACTCAAAAAGAAGCACAAGAAGATTGAATGGCTGAGATTACTTTTATCAAGTCCCTAACACAACAAAAACGCCTTGAGAAGCTCTCACAAAAGAAGCACAGGTGAGAAGGCCAAGCTTCAGAGATTTCGGCTATAAATAGTACCTCTTGTAAGCCTTTAAGGCATCTTATCTTATCTGATCATAAAAAAAAATCTTAGCTTATCTTAGTTTTATTGTAATTTTTATTAAGTCATTTTAGCATTTTATTCAGTTTATTTTACTGCCTTGTACCTTTTTAAGAATTATGAAAGTTTGAAGTTTAATTAGATTAAAAAGTCAGTTTTTGAATTCAAATGCTTAAGTGTTTGATTTGTGTTTAAAATGTGTTAAGAAGCTCTCACTTAAGCTTATTTATAAGCTTTTTTCATTAAGTAAATTGAAAAAGCTAATTAGTTAAGAAAAAATCAAAAAAAATCCACCAAAAAGGTACCACAACTTATAATTTTGGATGATAAGCCAGAAATGGATGGGCTTATGAACACTACTAGCTTGTTTTTGACAAGCTAGAGCTTTGCAAGATTAGCTTGTAAAAGCTTGAGTAGCCCTGTTTACCCCAACGCAAGGTTGTTTGTAAAGTGCTACGCTCTCTCTTTCTCGTCTTTTTCTTATTTATCATAGATCTGCTTATTAGTACTTATTTATTGTTTATGTTTATGCTTTGTTATGATGTGTAGTGCTTATCCTGCCTTAGGACTTTTAGTTTTAAAAATGATTTGTGTGCACTTTCCTTATTTAGTGTGCTGGTAGTATGTTTAGTTAATACTGTTGAATTGATTTAGCTTATTTAAGTGCTTACTGTTGATTGAAATCTGCATATAAGTGTCTTATTTTTTTATTTGATAATCTATTTTTAACAATTTGGGATCAAATCAGCTTGAAATATAAAAAAAGAATGACTTTTGAAAACTTTGAGGGGTGTTTAGAACAAGCAGTACTAACCCATAGTTTAGACTAAAGCAAATTTTCTCACTTTTGGGAATTTTCAACTAACAGTACTAACTCGCATTGTTATTACTGGGTAGTTAATACTGTTTTGAGTACGTTAGTTATCATTTTTTGTTGCTTGTTTAGCTTATTGTTTCTGCTTATTTAAGATTTGCTTAGCTTTTTAGAGTAGATTAAGAACATTTTCGTTACTGTCTTTAGTAGAGTTTATTTAAGTTTATTAACCTTTTCATAGTAATTTTAAGAGTCTATCAGTTTTTAGTTTTTTAGCTTATTTCCATTCTATTTTATTCAATGTGCTTATTACTTATGCCAGAGTGCTTAGTAGAGATAGTCCAAATAAGCTGTTTTAGCTTATTTGCTTATTTCTTATTTCATTGTGTTTTATTAAACTAGCAGAAACTAACTCAAAGCGTAGCATTAGAACCTCTAAGTTTTGATAGCAGTGACTAACTCTAATTTAGTACTGGCTGATTTTTCTCATTGCCTGTATTTACTTAATTTGCTTGTGAATTGCTTATATATTTCGTTTAGTTAATGCTTATTAAATTTGTCTAGGCCTGTTCTAAGCTTATTTACCTTCTTATCATTTACTTTGCATTGCTTATTATGTTTAGTGCCCACTTGTTCTGTTTCCTTTTCATTGCTTATTTTAAGCTGAAACATGCTTAACAAATTTTTAAGCATTTTTATACTTTAGGTTTAATTATTGATAATATTTAATTTTTTTTTTAGCTCAGCGTTTTCTACATTCCCCGACTCAATTTTAAAGTGTTTATATTATTTAATAGTGTTCGTTGTTAGGTTCTCCTTAATTGCTTTTGCATTTTATTTAGAAAAAATCAAATCCAAATATTTGTCATTCAAACATCAATCATCAATCCGTCATTCGATTTCCATTCAAGTCTCGTTGGGACTTAACGACTCGGGACTCATACTTCCGGTTACATATATATTTTATTAGAGTGAACAATGACTTCCGTTGCCTTGGTCAAAGGCAATTGGTTGAGTGTTTTCTTATATATTATATATATACTATTGAACGAATCATCAATATTCTAATATCCTCTATACCATGTACGTTATCTATTTAACGTAGTTTTCATTACTAAATGAACATTATACGTTAACGTTTATATCAAAACCCTAATTATATGTAATGTTTACATATAAAATAAATGTATAAATATTCAAGGCAAGTGTACAAGTGATCAATGCACCAGAAATTAAAATATAATTTCCCTCTAAGTGTATGTACAAGTCCTTAATGCACAAAGTATAAATCAATTAAGCATGAATTTAAACAAGCTTATTTTCCCTCCAATTTTGTTCTAATTTTAATACAACTTCTTTATCTTGGATTACAAGCTCACTTAACAATACATTTATGCTAAACTAACCCTAAATCATGCTAAACTTAATTCTAAAACCCTAATTTCATTTTATATGAAACCGAAACCTAAACTATAATCTGAAACCCTAATCCTAACACTAAACGTTAATACTAAACCCTAATCTTAGTACTAAACCTAACCTTAACTCTTTACAAAAACCCTAATCCGAAACCAAAACCAACCTGACACCCTTATTTCATTTTAAACCCATTTCAAATCAAGCTAGCACCCTCCCTCCACTATGACACACCTCCTTGCAAGCTACTTGTCACCGCAAGCACCCTCCCTAGCACCTCCATCACCCAACTTGGCCACCAAGTAACTCGTCAACCCCCCAAACCAAAAAAAAACCCCCCCCCACCTTACAAAAAGAACCCTCACTTACTGACCGATAGGCAATGCTGACACAACCATAGATAGCCTAACCCATGGCATTTTCTTCCACCATTCAACAGCTACACTCCTAGCTTACAAGACTCATCATACTATCTATATTAGTCACTACCTACAAGCCCTTGGCTTACTACCTCAAGTTCACTTGGCCACCAAAGGTTTTTGAACCCTATAAATAGCCGAACCAAAACACACACCACATCTCATCATCTAAACTTCATACTATCTTTAAACTAAGTTCAAGCCATATCCTAGAAGGAGTAGAGAGTCCCTAAGATCAGATAGAAGCCAAGAAGAAAGAAGAAAGAATCCTTTGAACTCTATTCCAAGCGTGCGAACCTAAAACCTTTAATTCAACCCATTTTCAAGCCCAGGTAAGCTTATATCTTGTTCAATAAACTCATATTCTGTTTTAAAACTTTAATAAGCTCCTATGGATCATGTGTAAGCCTCTTGTTAAAAGCTTTGAACCATAAACCATTCAGTTTGGTTTTTCCTAAAACTAAACGCACCATGAAACCCTAATAAACTCATCTTCGTAAAATCTATAATAAGCTCCTACAGAACTATTTATATAAGTTCAATAATCATTTTTATAAGCTTTTAAACAAGTCTTAAACATTCAAACCCATCGGATTGATTTTTAAAACCAAACGAACCTATTTTGGTATTTTCGAGCTCATAAGTTCAAACTTTTAAAAAAGGCTTAAAAAATTCTAACTTATTTTATGGCTATTTAAATAATGCATAATAACCTGCCAAATTGTTTTTCCTACATTGAAAAATACAAATTTTAGATTTGGACTAGTTTGGGCAAAATCAAATCCATGCAAGTGGTATATGAGAGGATTGTAAATATTTTGAAAATTTATAACTAGAGAGGGCTGAAAATGTAATATTCCCAAAAGTTATAAACTACAATGGCATATTTGCCATTCTTTAAAAGATAATGGTATAAAGATTTTAAAAGTTAAATAAAAGGATCAATTTTTAATAAAACTATATATATCAATGGTTATATATTGCTATTTTTTGCATACTTACAAAAATAAAATAAAATTAATTTATTTATATTAAATATAAAATATATAATTAATATTATAAACTACTTTGATTTATTAAAACCCTACACATTTATCGTTTTAATCATGCGTCGACTCAATTATAAATCAATTATAATTATATTTTTAATCGTAAATTACATCGTCTAGCTTTTAGAGAACTTAAAAAAATCTTATCTATCACGTTACTTAGGGAATGACATGTGAGTGGTTTTCATTTGAGTATGAACGTTTATTTGACAAGTCTGTTGGATTACGGACTTAAAGTGTCCTGGCTCCTCCAAAAAACGTTTACTACATGACCTCTCAATTATGATAGCCCGAACAGTGATACAATATTTCCATAAATTAATAAATCAAAGTAATATGTATGTTAAACTTCATGAAGTTTTTAAACATAAACAATCAAACTAAGACTTGACATATTACCCCAGGTTGCGTGACGAGGCCGTTACTTTCATTTGATATACTTTTGCCATCAATTAGATTTCCCTATTAAGGTGAGTTCATAGCCTTGCATTTTAAATCTTTGAAATATTTTATAAACCCGCGAGGGGGATACATGCTATAAACCATGAATACAAGTGTTTTTCCAACTTTATGTTATCCTGGTGCATTATTGCCTAAGTCCCTACTTTTGCCATTAAGATCCCACTATCATGAACCGTTAATTACTCTTCGGAGTAAGCGCGAATGCTGTGAATAAATCTATTTAGCACTGAACCCGCCCCCCCCCCCCCGGGTTGGTACTATAGCTTGAACTTTTTGAAACCAACACACTTCATGTGAATTAAACTAATGGCCGTGGTGGATTTGGCACAGCAAACCGCTTTGTGAGCAACTACTTGTGATTATTGATTATCTCAAGGCTTCGGTGTCATAAGCTTAGGGCAATAATACTGTTTTCTATGATAATTATATTTGCATTGCAATTATTACTATTATGGGTGTATAACAACGTAACCCACTATTTATGATGACTTGTATTCAAACTGTTTATCATAAACCTATGAATTTCACTCAACCATTATGTTGATCTTTTTAGCATATTTATCTCATGTAATTGAGCAACTTATGGCACGGAGTGGCACGAACTTGAATATGGCTAAACTGTTATCATTCAAACTTTATGTTTCTAGATTTTGGGACCTCTTTTTGTAAAACTCTGATAAATAAATGAATGATAACATGAATAAATGAATGATAACTAAATTTTCTAAAAACGTCTCTTTATGAGTCATTTTCTATGATTATGACTATTGTACTATGAAGTAATACCCCAGATTAGCTTCTGCTGCTATATTTGTCAAAATGGGAGTGTTATAGATTGGTATCAGAGCCACGGTTATAAAGAACAAGGTTGAAACCTTAACTATAACTACTTTTCTTTTTCTATTCAAGAAAGTCCTCCGTGCCACTACATCTCCCGAATAGTATGTAAAGATACATAACTATTATACTATTATATAAATAACTTATGTTATTTACCGTTGGGTTGTTAGCAGAGTGATGTCTTCTCCCAACCACCATACTTCTAATATTGAGGATGCTTTTTCCTCTAACTTTCCAGACTATATCCCAGCTTCCCCGGACTATTCCTCAGCTTCACTAGGAAATACTTATTCTAGCTCTTCAAATAACTCATTTGGTTTAGTTCCAATAGCTTCATCAACTCTTTCACTTTTTCATGATGACCCCTATATGAAGGTCATGCAAGCATATTATGCTAAAGAGTCACCTATTACACCGCCAACTATTGTACCTCCATCTTTAATGCTATCACCAATGTTTAATCCTCAATAATTCTTTCTTCCTAAGGAATTATTGCTACCTAAGAAACGAGGTCATGACCGATCATCCTCTTCTACTTCTGCCCTACCTTAAGAATTTGAAATGGGAGAAAGCTCTCTTAAGACAAGTTTGGAACGTCACGAGGAACAAATTGAGGAAATTTTGAATCACCTAGATGAGATCTCTCTTGATCGCATTGAGCACATGGAAGACAAAATAGAAGGTCTTGGAAAAGGTCGGGTGATCATACAAAATATTTTGACAATCTAGAAACTGAACTCCAAGAGGCTCGTACTCAAATTGCTAAACTTCAAAGAAAGCAAATGGGAAATAATAGCAAGATTGCTCTGGCTCGCTTCAGGATTGCTAATCTAGAACAAATCATCGAAGATATCCAGGTTTGTCACCAAGCAGATAAGGAAAGTCTTCTGAATGCAATCTATGAACACAAGAACAGCCAGGAAGGACCATCGGACTACTAGATTAGATACTAGTTATAGTTTTTGTTAGAACCTAGCCATGGGGTGTGTGGTATAAATAACAACACTTGTTAAATTTTGACTATGTATAGTACAAAGGCAAGTTGTTCATGATATAATATAATGGTGATCCCGTTATACTTCATTGCTTCATACTCATCCTATGCCTTATATTACATCTCCGTCTTCATCATTAGGATCTTCATTACCAGTTAAATTAACTAACTACCATCTCTAGACTATCCTTTTGAACTAATAAGTCTGTTGCTTGTTAGAATTCATATTAAATAAGTAACTATGATATCACTATTATGACAATGTTTATTTTTGAACTTTAAGCATTTTAAGGAAATACTTGTGATATCATTCTTATTATGTGTTGTTTTATGTTGATAGAATACCTCCCAAAAGGACATCAACATCTAAAGCACCAGCCATGACTTAGGCTGCCATCAGGAAACTAGTTGCTGACAGTGTTGCTGCAGCTCTGGAAGCATAAGCTACAACAATGGCAAGTACTAACAATCCCAATAGGAACACCGGACCTACTGGAATTCCTATAGAAAGAAAGGGAAACTATAAAGAGTTCATAAGTTGTCAACCTTTCTACTTTAATGGTACGGAATGAGTAGTTGGCCTCATTCGCTAATTTGAACGGACTGAATCAGTATTTTCTTGTAGCAACTGTGCTGAGGAAAACAAAGTAACCTTTGTTACTGGTACCCTGACTAATGACGCCTTATCCTGGTGGAATGCATATGCCCAACCTATTAGAATAGAACAAGCTAACAAAATCACCTGGACTAAGGCTCTTAACAAATAAGTATTGTCCTCGAACTGAAGTCAGAAAAATAGAAGATGAATTTTACAATCTGACTGTAAAAGGGAAGATGGAAGATGAATTTTACCATTTGACTGTGAAGGGGAATGATCTCAAGACATATGTGAGAAGATTCCAGGAATTGGAAACCTTATGTCCCACTATGGTTCCAGATTCTGAGAAAATGATGGAAGCTTTCATCGGGGGAGGGGGATTGCTCTGAAGTATTGGAGGGATGTTACCGGCTATAAAACATCTAACTCTAGAGGAAGCCATTAACATAGCCCATAGGCATATGGATAGGTAACAATGCTACCCCGGTGCCAAGGATCAAGTGATATCAAACGAAAGGTATTAACGAAAGAATAACTTTCAAACACTCAAATTTACCGTAACATCTACACATTCATACCTCTCATTAATCACCAACCACAACAAAACAGAAGATAGGAAACCTTTGGGTCTTATGTTGTCACTCCAACTAAAAACAATGGGTATATTAGAAATCGTCCCTTGTGTTTATAGAAATGCACTCATGCATCATACAGGTCCTTGCATGCTAGTGTTTACTTGCACAAAACAAGGTGGGCATCTGTCCTAGATCTGCAGATTTTAAATCGGGGGTCTGACTTCGTGTGTGGGAAATGTAGAGGGTGGGTGACTTGGGTGTGGCTGCTATTACGATTGATGGGGCGGCATTTTTAGTTCTCAGGGGTGGATAACTCTCATTGGTCACCTTTTGGTTTTGGGCTCCTCGCATTAATTTACTTGTGTAGTCTATTGCCCAGCCACGGAAGTAGATCTCTACCAGTGACAAGTACTTGTCATGCTTCGTCAGGAGAGAAAGGGGCATTATGCAATTCAGTGCGAATCGACCACAAATAACAATGACCAGGGAGAAGCTACAGTTAAGGATGGAATGCTCACCAAGACTGAAACGTAGTCACGGGGTATGTTCATTCTAAAACCATTCATCATAGCTATAGTAGTATTGTTCTGGAGCTGATAAAAGCTTCGTATCCATATCTCTTGCCTCTAAGCTAAATATTCTACCTATTATAATAGATACCTTTTACAATATCGAAATGGCTGACGAAAATCTAGTAAGCACAAACACCGTTATTTAGGGTGCAATTCTGAATTTGTTAAACCAACCTTTCAAAATTGATCTTATGTCGATCAAACTTGGTAGTTTCGACGTCGTCATTGGTATGGATTGGTTATCCAAGTATCATGTTAGAATTCTCTGTGACGAGAAAGTCGTCCACATCCCAATCAACGGTGAAACTTTGATCATCCGAGGTGACCAAAGTAAAACCCAACTAAGTCTCATAACCTATATAAAAACCAAAAGGTATATATCCTGAGGTTGGCAAGTTTTCGTAATCCAAGTAATGGAAAAGAAGTCAGACAAGAAAAGACTAGAAGATATCCTAGTAGTCAGAGAATTCCCAGAAGTTTTTCCTGAAGATCTACCTGGCCTTCCTCTCGTTCGCCAAGTAGAATTCCAAATTGATCTAATTCCAGGAGCGACACCTGTAGCCCGCGCACCCTATAGATTAGCTCCTTCAAAAATGCAGGAACTATCTGGTCAACTTCAAGAATTATCAGATTAAGGTTTTATCCGACCAAGTACTTCGCCTTAGGGAGCTCCTGTCTTATTTGTCAAAAAGAAAGACATATCTTTCAGAATGTGTATCGATTACTGGGAGTTAAATAAACTTACCATAAAGAATCGTTACCCATTACCCAGGATTGATGACTTATTTGACCAACTTCAAGGTTCGAGTGTCTACTCGAAGATTGACTTAAGATCAGGCTATCATCAACTGAGAGTCAAGGATGAAGATATTCCCAAGACTGCTTTCAGAACAAGATACAGACACTATGAATTTCAAGTGATGCCATTTGGTTTAACTAACGCGCCTGCTGTATTCATGGATCTCATGAACCGTGTGTGTAAACCATACTTGGACAAATTTGTAATAGTGTTCATCGATGATATTCTCATCTACTCTCGTAACAAGGAAGAGCACGCAAATCATCTGAGAATAATCCTAGAATTACTCAAGAAAGAGAAGTTGTATGCCAAGTTCTCCAAGTGTGATTTCTGGATTCATATCGTGCAATTTCTTAGACACTTAATTGATAGTCAAGGACTTCATGTTGACCCCGCCAAGATTGAAGCAGTTAAGAATTGGACATCTCCTACTACACCCACAGAAATACGTCAATTCTTAGGACTCGCCGGTTATTATCAGAGATTTATCAAAGATTTCTCGAAGATTGCAAAGTCTTTGACTGAATTAACCCAGAAAAACAAGAAGTATATCTGGGGCGAAGACCAAGAGTCGGCTTTCCAACTGCTAAAACAGAAGCTATGTGAAGCTCCAATCTTAGCATTACCAGAAGGAAATGACGATTTTGTTGTTTACTGTGATGCATCCCATCAAGGTCTGGGAGCGGTGTTAATGCAAAGAGAGAAGGTTATTGCATATGCATCCCGACAACTTAAGCCTAATGAAGAAAACTATACCACTCATGATCTCGAATTAGGAGCAGTAGTGTTCGCTCTTAAAATTTGGAGACACTATCTGTATGGCACCAAATGTACTGTGTTCACTGATCATAAAAGTCTTCAGCATATCCTTGATCAGAAAGAGTTGAACATGAGACAACGCCGTTGGCTAGAATTGCTTGCAGATTACGATTGTGAAATTTGCTACCATCCTAGAAAGGCAAATGTCGTAGTAGATGCCTTAAGCCGGAAGGAACGAATCAAATCACACCGAGTTAGATCATTAGTTATGACCATTCATCCAAAATTACCATCACAAATTCTTAAAGTTCAAACTGAAGCACTCAAGGAAGAAAACATCAAGGCTAAAAACTTACGAGGAATGGACAAAGCATTTGAAATACGTCCTGATGGAACTCGTTGTATTAAAAACCAAAGCTGGTTACCACTTTTTGGTAATCTGAGAGACTTAATCATGCATGAGTCCCATAAATCGAAGTATTCCATTCACCCAAGGTTCTGACAAGATGTATTGTGACAACCGTGATTTGAGCAGGTTAGTTTAAACCTTTAGAAATGGCTAAGAGTTCATTTTTATGTGTGTAAGTGTTGTGCTATGTGAATTTATGTGGGCTAAGTGAGTTAATTATGTGCTTGATATCATTTTGAGGTGTATGGGCATCTCATTTTGAGTATGTTTGAGTTTGGTGTTAAGTATTCCATTCGTTCATGTGTGGTGATAATGGATATGAAAGACGTGTGCATGCATTGCTATGTTAATTCTTGGTTTTAAGGATTAAGCGTTTATAGGAAGTGTGGTGATATTGAGAAAGGAATAATGTGGGTGGAAATATGGATGGTGGTAGTAAACTTTCTCATATATAGAAAGTGAATTTGGAAATGAAAAATTATTTTTAGAAAGTAGTTTATAAGCAAAATGGTTTATCAAATTAGCTTAGGATTTTATAAAAACTTAAGGTATTGAAGGTAATTAATTATTTAAAAAAAATATTTTTTTATACATGAATAGTAAATACAAATTTTAGGAAAAAAAGAAAAAACGGAAATAAAAGCCTAATTAAACTAGGACTCTAATTAGGAATTATCTAGGATTATTCTAGGGGCTTATAAATACAAAAAATAAAATCCCAAACCCCCCTATTGGCTTTGTTCGACGATCCCAAGAGAAAAAGAAGGAGAAAAAAATTTAGGGTTTTGATTTTGTGAAGGAAACAAGCTTTAAGGTATGTTTAGTTTTTCTTAATTAGTTTAATCATTAATTTAATTCATGTAACACGAGTTATGGTGGATCTAGGGTTTCATAATATTCTTTAAATTAAAGTTTATAATCTAATTACGGTTCTTATTAATTAATTAGATGCGAGTTGGTGTAATCGTTAGGGTTTAGATCGCGTTAGAACTTGATTTACGTTTGAGCATAATTTAGGGATGTGTTGTTTCATGAATATATAGAGGTTAGAAGCATGAATTGATATGATTCCGGTGCCTATGATGAAGCTCAGTGAGTCTAGTTTTCATAACATCCGGCCTCGAAAGTTTTTAAGGTCGGGAAGTCATTCAAATGTTGGTTACAAGAAAGGTTGTCAAAGCAGTAAATTCGGGTCAGATTTAGGTCAGATTACGAGGTGTAAAACCCCCACTTAAAATTTGAATTAGGATTAGCCAACCTACAGGAGTTTAGTTCTAGTTTCTATTAAAAATCCCCCAAAGTAGAGCTTCTGATTTGGAGTCTAAGTATCGTTTTTAGGTCCAAACTTTTTAGTGTTCGTTCAGATCCGAAACTGAGTAGTTAAAAGTTTGATTTTATTTGGGGCACTTAAGTAGGGAAATAAATTAGTGGAAAAATCATGGAGATATTAAACTCATGATATTGAACCAGTGATTTTTGGTAAAATTTATAAAGGTTAGTAGGTGTGGTTTAGAAAATGGTAAAGTGACACTAAAATTCTGCGTTTTCGGGTAAATTGTTGAACATTGAAAAAGTGTGTAAACAAATTGGTAAATGTTGGGCATGGTGTCGGGGTGACCCATGAGGGTAAATAAACACCTTAGACATCCATCATATGATTGTTACATGTGCTTAAGCTTTTGGCTTAGTAGTGTGTAACACGTGTTATTTTGTTGTTTAGCTTTGTGCGAGGATTTTGGGAATTGCTTTAGCACCAAGGGAGTTTCATAGCCCCTTTTTCTTATGTTTTCTTAGGGTGAAAATGATGCTATGAGTTTAAATGTTTTAGTTACTATGATAATGTATTTTATATGAGGCATCGGCTATACGAGACTATTGTATGTTATGTGCTACATGCTAATATGATATGGATTGTTGTGCTTGAGCGTGACCGTCTCAAGGCATTGATGGATTGTTGTGCTTGAGCCTGACCGTCTCAAGGCATTAATGGATTGTTAGAAGTGAGCGTGATTGTCTCATTGTTGGGGATTGTTAATAGTGAGCGTGATCGTCTCATTGTTTTGGATTGTTAATAGTGAGCGTGATCGTCTTATTGTTGTGGATAGGGATATGTTTGTGATGTTTGAGCGTGAGCGTCTTAATGTGGGTTGATGTGATTGCATGTTAGCTTGTATGATAGTTCATTGTATGTTCTGCTATGCTATGTTTTATTTATCATAATGATTTCAAAGCTAGTTATTGACGTGTCTTAAACCTATGACTCTCACCAACATTATGTTGACGTTTAAGCATCATTTTCAGGTGAGCATCATGGGGATAAGATAGAGAGAAGTGGCTAGAAAGAGACCATAAGATGTCATGGAGTTTATTGCTTTTATGTCTTGAATATTGCATTATTTGAATTATGGATACTTATTGTATGTCTTTCTATTGGCGAGAACTTTCGTGTCATCAATAAAGACGCCTTTTGGATTTGGATTAGTTTTATGGGTATTGTTATGACACTACTTTGCTTATTTATTGCATGTAGAATTTTCTTTATAAACGCCATTGTGTTGTGATGATCTCCATGATGTTACGCATCGCATTTCCGCCTTGGCGGGGTGTGACATGTATCAGGATCTAAAGAAACTATATTGGTGGCCTAACATGAAGGCAATCATCGCTGAATATGTTGGCAAATGTTTGACATGTTCTAGAGTTAAAGAAGAATGTCAGAAGCCATCCGGATTATTGGTACAACCAAAGATTCCTATGTGGAAGTGGGAGAGAATAACAATGGATTTCATCACAAAACTACCCAAAACCTCAAACAAACATGACACAATCTGGGTCATTGTCGATCGTCTTACCAAATCCGCATATTTCATGCCTACCCGAGAGACAAATAGGGAGATCGGGTTATGCTAAAAGTGTCGCCTTGGAAAGGTGTAATTCGCTTTGGGAAAAAGGGTAAGTTAGCACCGAGGTATGTAGGGCCATTTGAGATTCTTGAAAGAATCGGTCCTGTAGCTTATCGGTTGAGATTGCCTGAGGAATTGAGTGGAGTACATGACACGTTTCATGTGTCAAACCTAAAGAAGTGTTTGGCGGATGCTAGTTTGCATGTGCCATTGGACGAGATTAAGGTTGACAAAACTCTTCGTTTTGTTGAGGAACCTGTAGAGATAATGGACCGTGAAGTTAAGAGTTTAAAGCGTAGTAGGATTTTGCTTGTGAAAGTTCGTTGGAATTCTAAGCGTGGTCCTGAGTTCACTTGGGAGCGCGAGGATTATATGAAGTCTAAGTATCCTCAGTTGTTTGTTGATCGAGCTGATGAATCGGCTAGTTAAATCTCGGGACGAGATTTCCTAAAGGAGGGGATACTGTGACAACCATGATTTAGCAGGTTAGTCAAACCGTTAGTATTGACTTATGTACTTGTTGCAATGTATGGTTTATGTGTTAATATATGTGTTTATATGTGCTTATGTGGGAGTTGGTAATCAATCTATTGAGTGTGATCATCTCAATAAGATTTGGAATGGTGGTGAATTTGGTTAAGTTCATTTCGTTCACTTTTGGTGACAAGGAAAGGATTTTTGGTGATTTAAGCGGTTTCGTGTTAATTGTGTAAGTAATTATTACGTATATGTATTTTGTGTTAGTGATTTAAGATAAGATTAGGTTTTAGAAGTTAGGTTAAGGAAAATGTAAAATTTCTATTTTTGGAAATTTGGGTTGAAAATGAAAAGTTATTATTTATTTTAAAAGTTTAGTAGATTGCGTTTACGCAAAAAGGTATACTCAAATAAGCTTAGGTTTTTATAAAAACTTAAGGTAATGCAAGTAATTAAGTAATTAATAATTAAATAAAAAAAATAAAAAAAAAAAAGATAAGGGTGATCGGCCGGTTATGGGTTTAGGAAGAAAAAAAGGAAACAAATTTGACTCTAACTTGGACTCTAATCCTATAAATACTAAACCTTATTATCCCTAAAACACTTTTCAATCCCCCTATACTTTGGATCGGCCGAATATTCAAGAGCAAGAAGAGAAGAAAAATTATTTTTTCAAGTTAGGGATTTTTGTGTTCAAGAATCAAGGGTTTAAGGTACAAATCATCTTCTTTGTTTAGTTTTAATCATTAATTCATGTAACAATTATTAAGATGGATAATTAGGGTTTTATAAAATCTGTAAATTAATATAATTAAACTAGTTAATAATGATTAGGGATGAATTATAAGCATGATGATGTATTCGGTTAGGTTTAGAATGCGTTAGAACTTGATTTAGGTTTGAGCAGAATTTAGGGCTGTGTTGTTTCGTGAATATCTAGAGGTTAGAAGCATGAATTGATGTGATTCCGGTGCCTATGTTGTAGCTCAGTGAGTCTAGTTTCCAGATTGTCCGGCCTCGAACGATTTCAAGTTCGGAAAGTTAGTCAATTGGTCCGTACAAGAAAAGTTGTCAAAGCAGTAAATTCGGGTCAGATTTGGGTCAGATTACGAGGTGTAAAACCCCCACTTAAAATTCGAATTAGGATTAGCCAACTTACAGGAGTTTAGTTCTATGTGTCTATTAAAAATCCTCCAAAGGAGAGCTTCTGATTTGGAGTCTAAGTATGGTTTTTAGGTCCAAACTTTTTAGTGTTCGAGCAGATCCGAATCTGGGTAGTTGGAAGTTTGATTTTCTTTGAGGCATTTAAGAGTAGAAATAAATTAGTAGAAAAATCATGGAGTTAGTAGACTCATGATATTGAACCTGTGATTTTTGGTAAAATTTATAAAGGTCAGTAGGTGTGGTTTAGAAAATGGTAAAGTGACACTAAAATTCTGCATTTTCGGGTAAATTGTTGAACACTGAAAAAGTGTGTAAACGAATTGGTAAATGTTGGGCATGGTGTCGGGGTGACCCATGAGGGTAAATAGACACCTTAGACATCCATCATATGATTGTTACATGTGCTTAATCTTTTGGCTTAGTAGCGTGTAACACGTGTTATTTTGTTGTTTAGCTTTGTGCGAGGATTTTAGGAATTGCTTTAGCATCAGGTGAGTTTCATAGCCCTTTTTTATGTTTTATTGGGGTAAAGGTGATGCTAAGTGTTAAAATGTTTTAGTTGCTGTGATTATGTGTTATGTGGTTATTGATGGTGATGTGATACACTCCATGGCTTTGTGATCAAGTGGAGTTGTTTTGAGGTATGTGAGTTCGGTTGGAGAGTGGTGTTTGCTACTCAATCAAATCTAACTGAAGGGTTGAAATAATACCTACTGACTTTGTGTTCCGATCGGAGGGTAGTGAGCTACCCATGACCCTATTGTGAGTGTGGAACGATAGACCCAGTGGACTGCGGGACACTGTGGTGGATTGGTTTGCACGTGGACTACGGGACACGTGTGTTGTTATGGATTGTTTTAGTAATCGCAGCAATTGTTTGAAAGATTTTGTTATGTGTCTTAAACCTATGACTCTCACCAACCATTGTGTTGACGTTTTAAAGCATCATTTTCAGGTGAGCATCATGAGGATGTTAAGGCTAAAAGCAGTGGCTAGAAAGACCGTTAGGGATGCATTTGGAGTTCGCTCCTGAGTTTTGTTCGTGTTTGATGCATGGATTCTTTAGAATGCTATTTGATTTTATTAGGTTCGTAAGTCATTTATGTCATTGTATTGATGAGACCCTTTGTCATTAATGCAAGACGTCGTGTGATTTCTTTTGTTTTTTCGGTATTGTCATGACACATTGTGTCTTTTATATTTAGTTATGCATTTAATGATTCTCTATTGTTGACACCATTGTGTTGGGATGATATCCATGATGTTACGCCTCGTGTTTCTGCCTTGGCGAGGTGTGACAATAGAGTTGCTAAAGATTTATGGGAGAGAGTTCAATTACTGATGCAAGGTACCTCTTTGTCAAAGCAGGAAAGAGAGTGTAAGTTGTATGATGCATTTGATAAGTTTACTCACATCAAGGGAGAATCACTTCACACG
Source organism: Tanacetum coccineum (assembly GCA_026074375.1). Lineage (NCBI taxonomy): Eukaryota > Viridiplantae > Streptophyta > Magnoliopsida > Asterales > Asteraceae > Tanacetum > Tanacetum coccineum. The sequence continues at coordinate 8,892 of BQNB010019816.1, read as the reverse complement.
TATTACTTGAGATTTACTCAGTTGATTAACGATATGAACATCTACAAAATGAAAATGGAACAATTTCAAGTTAATACTAAGTTCTTAAACAGTCTTCCACCTGAATGGAGTAAGTTTGTGACTGATGTCAAGCTTGTTAAAGATTTGCATACCTCCAACTTTGATCAACTTCATGCATATCTTGAACAACACGAACTCCATGCAAATGAAGTCCATATTATGCGTGAACGCAATTAAGATCTACTTGCCTTTGTTGCAAATCAGCAGATGACACCACCTCACTTCAACCCTTATCAATCATCTTACAACAATCCTCAACTTCAACAAGAATTTTCACCATCATAATATGGATCAATTCAACCCACTCAACATTGCTCATCTACTTATCCATCATTTCCACCTACTTTCCAAATCTAGAGACACAAATTTGTACACAATTTCTCTTGATAACATGCTGAAATCGTCTCCGATCTATCTTCTATCTAAAGCGTCAAAGACTAAGAGCTGGTTATGGCACCGTCGATTATCTCGTCTCAACTTCGGTACTCTGAACAAGCTTGCTAAAGACGGTCTTGCACGAGGACTTCCTAGACTTAAATTTCAAAAAGATCATTTGTGTTCAGCATGTGCATTAGGGAAAAGCAAGAAATCCTTTCATAAACCCAAAGCTGAAGGCACTAACCAAGAAAAACTGTATCTTTTGCATATGAATTTATATGGCCCGATGCGTGTGGCAAGTATTAACGGGAAAAGGTATATCTTAGTAATAGTCGACGATTACTCAAGATTTACCTAGGTTAGAATTTTAAAGACAAAAGATGAAGCTCCTGCGGCCATCATCAAATGTATTAAAAACATTTAAGTTCGTTTGAAAGCCACAGTCTGAAATGTTCGAACAGATAATGGAACCGAATTTGTCAATCAGGCACTTCGTGAATGGTATGAAAATGTTGGCATCACGCATCAAACTTCTGTAGCTCGCACTCCTCAGCAGAACGGTGTTGTCGAAAGGCGAAATCGGACTCTTGTAGAAGCTGCTCGAACTATGCTGATATTTTCTAAAGCTCCATTATTTCTCTGGGCTGAAGCTATCAATACAGCTTGTTATACCCAAAACCGTTCTTTGATACGCCTCCGATACAACAAAACTCCATACGAGCTTATGCAAGATAAGAAACCAGACTTATCATTCTTTCATGTCTTTGGTTCACTTTGTTATCCTACCAATGACCATGAGGATCTGGGTAAATTTGATGCAAAAGCAGACATTGGGATTTTTGTTGGTTACGCGCCTGCAAAGAAAGCGTTCAGAATCTACAACATAAGGACCCGGATAATTACTAAAACAATTCATGTAACGTTCGATGAGCTAACAACAATGGCTTCTGAACAATTCAGTTCAGGAACCGGGCTTCATGGAATGACTCCTGTTACATCCAGTACAAGACTCAGTTCAAATCCTATTTCTCAACAACCTTGCTTGCCACCAATAAGAGATGATTGGGATTGGTTATTTCAACCAATGTTCGATGAATACTTTAACCCTCCAACAATTGTTGTTTCTCCAGTTCCAGAAGCTGCTACTTCAAGAGCTAAAGTATTAACTGATTCTCCTGTGTCAACTTCCATTGACCAGGATGCTCTATCAACAAGTATTCCCTCATCACAAGAACATGAACATTCTTCAATCATTTCTCAAGGTTTTGGAGAATCACCAAAAACACCAACATTTCATGATGATCCACTTAATGAATCTTCTCATAAAGACTCAACTTCTCAAGGATCATCATCTAATGTGAGACAACTCCACACTCCATTGGAACACCTTGGTAGATGGACTAAGGATCATCCTATAGCAAACGTGATCGGTGATCCTTCTCGCTCTGTATCTACAAGGAAGCAACTTGAAACTGATGCCATGTGGTGTTATTTTGAGGCCTTCCTAACTCCTGTCGAACCCAAGAACTTCAAACAAGCAATAACCGAACCATCATGGATCGATGCAATGCAAGAAGAAATTCATGAATTTGAAATACTAGAAGTTTAGAAATTGATGCCGTGTCCCGATAACGTGTTCTTAATCAAGCTGAAATGGATTTATATGGTCAAGATAGATAAATTTGGCGGGGTACTAAAGAATAAGGCTAGGATCGTTGCTCCAGGAGTTTTTAGTTCTACTATACTATAAAAAAATCCCCCAAAGTATAGCTTCTGATTTGGAGTCTAAGTATGGTTTTTAGGTCCAAACTTTTTAGTGTTCGTCTCAGGATCCGAAACTGCGGAGGATTTTTAAAAGTTTGATTTGTATTGGGGCACTGTAAGTAGGGAAATAAATTAGTGGAAAAATCATGGAGAAATTAAAGCTCATGATATTGAACCATGATTTTTTGTTGGTAAAATTTATAAAGGTTAGTAGGTGTGGTTTAGAAAATGTACTAGTGACACTAAAATTCTTCTGCTTTTTCGGGTACGCGAAATGGGTTGAACATGAAAAAATGTGTCAAACAAATATTGGTAAAGGGGAGAGGGCATGGAGTGGTCGGGTGACCCATGAGGTACAATGAAATAAACACCTTAGACCATCCAACATATGATTGTTACATGTGGCTTGTAAGCTTATTGGCTTAGAGAGTGTGTAACACGTGAGAGATTTTGTTGTTTAAGCTTTGAGTCGAGGGGGAGTTGTGGGAATTGGCTGTTAGCACCAAGGTGTGCGGGAGTTCATAGCCCCCTTTTTCTTATTTTTTCATAGGGAGAAAATTGATGCAGATGAGTTTAAAAAATGTTTTAGTTACTAATGATAATGTATTTTTTTATGAGGCCATCGGGTTCTATTACGAGACTATAGTGTATGTCTATTGGGATGCAACATCTAATGATGACTATGGCGAGAGTGGTTTGAGCTTGAGGCTGATTGACGTCTCAAGGCAATGATGGATTGTTGTGCTTGAGCGTGACCGTCTCAAGGCATTGATGGATTGTTAGAAGTGAGCGTGATTGTCTCATTGTTAGGGATTGTTAATAGTGAGCGTGATCGTCTCTTGTTTATGGATTGTTAATAGTGAGCGTGATCGTCTTATTGTTGTGGATATGGATATGTTTGTGATGTTTGAGCGTGAGCGTCTCTCTTGTGTGGTTGATGTGATTGCATAGTTAGCTTGTATGATAGTTCATTGTAGTTCCTCTAATGCTATGTTTTATTTAATCATAATGATTTTCAAAGCTAGTTATTGACGTGTCCTTATCTAAGACCTATGACCTCCCAACATATTGTTGAACTGTTTTTAAGCATCATTTTCAGGTGAGCATCATGGGGATAAGATAGAGAGAAGTGGCTAGAAAGAGACCATAGGATGTCATGGAGTTTATTGCTTTTATGTCTTGAATATTGCATTGTTTGAATTATGGATACTTTCTTGTATGTCGCTTTCTATTGGGCGAGCACTTTGTGTCATCAATAAAGAACGCCTTTTTGGATTTATGATTAGTTTTTAAGGGTAATTGTTATGACACTACTTTGCTTATTTATTGCATGTAGAATTTTCTTTATAAACGCCATTGTGTTGTGATGATCTCCATGATGTTACGCATCGCATTTCCGCCTTGGCGGGGTGTGACATGTATCAGGATCTAAAGAAACTATATTGGTGGCCTAACATGAAGGCAATCATCGCTGAATATGTTGGCAAATGTTTGACATGTTCTAGAGTTAAAGCAGAATGTCAGAAGCCATCCGGCTTACTGGTACAACCAAAGATTCCTATGTGGAAGTGGGAGAGAATAACAATGGATTTCATCACAAAACTACCCAGAAAACCCTCAAACAAAACATATCACAATCTGGTCAATGTCGATCGTCTTTACCAAATAATCCCAGCATATTTCATGCCTACCCGAAGACAAATAGTAATGGAAAACCCTTACCAAGGTTAACAGAAAAGAAATGTCCTCCCAGAATAGAGTGCCAATATCTATCATCTTAGATCATGACAGTCATTTCACATCCAGATTCTGGCAATCATTAGAGAGTGCTTTGGGTACTCAATTAGACATGAGTACCGCTTATCATCTCGAAACTGATGGTCAAAGTGAAAGAACCATCCAAACACTTGAAGACATGCTTCGAGCATGTGTTATAGATTGTTGGAAAAGGAATTGGAAAAACACTTACCAATTAGTAGAATTATTCTTACAATAACAGTTACACATGTGCCATAAATTAAGGCATCAGCCATTTGAGGCAACTTTATATGGTCGAACGTGCAGATCACCTTTGTGCTGGGGCGCCGAAGTTGGAGAATGTTCAACTTACAGGAACCAAAAATAATCCATGAAGACCACTGAGAAAGATAGTGCAAATTTCGACATGCTTGCAGCTGCCAAAGACCGGACAAGAGAAGTTATGCCAATGTAAGACAAAATCCATTAGTTATTTTGCCTACCACTATCTGATATGATATGTATTACTTTCTTAGTATTTAGGGTTATGTTTTCACCTACCCTAAGACAAACGAAAGTCCTCCGTTGGGGAACCGTTTTCTCCCCCAACCATAAGCGTTATAAGGATCCTCTTGTGGAACCGAAGGATATAGGATAGTTGATCGTTTGTCGGATGTGCGTAATAGGGCTGGACCCGTGGAGTCGGGTGATTCTTGCGGAGGCAAAGTCAAACCCAAGCGAGGCCCAGCATAAGTTTATCCTGTCCCCTTACCCTCGTCATGTTGAAATAATATATATATATATATATATATATATATATATATATATATATATATATATATTTAAAAGGGTTCGGCCGGTTTCGGTTAATAAAGAAAAAAAAAGAAACAAAAGCCTAATTAAACTACAACACTAATTAGAAATTATCCTAAAACCTATATATACCCAATAAATATAACCCTAAAATGAAATTTCCTCCCCTCCCATTGAGTTGATCGGCCGAAAATCCCAAACCAAGAAGAAAAAAAATTAAGGTTTTGATTTTGGTGAAGAAAATAAGCTAAAGGAATGTTTAGTTTTTCTTAATTACTTTAATCATTGATTTAATTCATGTAACAAGAGTTATGGTGGATCTAGGGTTTCATAATATTCTATAAATTAAAGTTTATAAACTAATTAGGGTTCTTAGTAATCAATTAGATGCGCGTTGGTGTAAGTGTTAGGGTTTAGATTGTGTTAGAACTTGATTTAGATTATGGCATAATTTAGGGCTATGTTGTTCGGCTGTTATCTGGTAATAGCTTTTGTCAAGTTTTCGGTGTCTATGATATAGCTTAGAGAGTCTAGTTTCTAGAAAATCCGGCCTCAAAAGTTTTTAAGGTCGGGAAGTCATTCAAATGTTGGTTACGAGAAAAGGTGTCAAAGCAGTAAATTCAGGTCAGATTACGAGGTGTAAAACATCCACTTAAAATTTGAATTAGGATTGGCCAACCTACAGGAGTTTAGTTCTATGTGTCTATTAAAAATCCCCCAAAATAGAGCTTCTGATTTGGAGTCTAAGTATGGTTTTTAGGTCCAAACTTTTTAGTGTTCGTTCAGATCCGAAACTGAGTAGTTAAAAGTTTGATTTTATTTGGGGCACTTAAGAGGGGATATAAATTAGTGGAAAAATCATGGAGATAGTAAACTCATAATATTGAATGCGTGATTTTTGGTAAAATTTATAAAGGTCAGTAGGTGTGGTTTAGAAAATGGTATAGTGACACTAAAATTCTGCATTTTCGGGTAAATTGTTGAACATTGAAAAAGTGTGTAAACGAATTGGTAAATGTTGGGCATGGTGTCGGGGTGACCCATGAGGGTAAATAAACACCTTAGACATCCATCATATGATTGTTACATGGGCATAAGCATTTTGGCTTAGTCGCGTGTAACATGCGTTTGTTTGATTTTATAGTTTTGTGCAAGGAGTTTGGAAATTGCTTAAGCATCAGGTGAGTTTCATAGCCCCTTTTTCTTATGTTTTCTTGGGGTGAAAATGATGCTATGAGTTTAAATGTTTTAGTTACTGTGATAATGTGTTTTAAATGAGGCATGGGCTATACGAGACTATTGTATGTTATGTGCTACTTGCTAATATGATATGGATTGTTGTGCTTGAGCGTGACCGTCTCAAGGCATTGATGGATTGTTAGAAGTGAGCGTGATCGTCTCATTGTTGTGGATTGTTAATAGTGAGCGTGATCGTCTCATTGTTGTGGATTGTTAATAGTGAGCGTGATCGTCTCATTGTTGTGGATAGGGATATGTTTGTGATGTTTGAGCGTGAGCGTCTCAATGTGGGTTGATGTGATTGCATGTTAGCTTGTATGATAGTTCGTTGTATGTTCTGCTATGCTATGTTTTATTTATCACAGTGATTTCAAAGCGAGTTATTGGCGTGTCTTAAACCTATGACTCTCACCAACATTATGTTGACGTTTAAGCATCATTTTCAGGTAAGCATCATGGGGATAAGATAAAGAGAAGTGGCTAGAAAGAGACCATAGGATGTCATGGAGTTTATTGCTTTTATGTCTTGAATATTGCATTGTTTGAATTATGGATACTTGTTGCATGTCTTTCTATTGGCGAGAACTTTCGTTTCATCAATAAAGACCCCTTTTGGATTTGAATTAGTTTTATGAGTATTGTTATGACACTTTGTGTCTATACTTTGCTTATTTATTGCATGTAGAATTCTCTTTATAGACGTCATTGTGCTATGATGATATCCTTTCTCGTTACGCCTCGCGTTTCCGCCTTAACGGGATGTGACAGATTATATCTTTCATATAACTGTAATTTTCATATCACAAAATTTATATCATTTTTGATATTTTAGGTGAGCCAAAATTCCAAATCATCTTTTAGTTGACAATTTTTAAACTAATAATGTAATAACTCTTTAAATGTTATAGTGGGCTTTGACAACCCAACTACATGCCCACCTCAAAAACGCTCCATTTTTTTACTTGAGTCACGCGTGAAGTGGTGGTTTTATGAAGGATGACGCGTGATAGTGGTGGTGACTCACCAACATAAAAAAAAGAGTAAACTGCAAAAATCATCCCTGTGGTTTGTAGTTTGTGACACTAATCATCCCTAGTCGATACTATTGGCACAAATCATCCCTGAGTGGCAAATGTTTGGCAAAAATCATCCTTATTGGGGATGATTTTTGCAAAAAGTTTAACAAAAAGTTATGCAAAAATCATCCCTCTAGGGATGATTTTTGCCGAAAGTTTCACCACTCAGGGATGATTAGTGCCAATAGTATCGGCTAGGGATGATTATTGCCACAAACTACAAACCACAGGGATGATTTTTGCAGTTTACTCTAAAAAAAAATACAATCACAAGTATTATCTCGGGTAACTATGAAATTGACCCGAAAGTTGTTTGTATTACCTAAAAAAACAAAAGTTAAATTCGACGAGGGACCATTATTTTATTGGAGTATATTCTTGGAGTATGCGGGACTGGATCATGAGTCTTGTCAAGTCCTGAACCACACATATAAATATCCAAACACCATACATACGATACGATACGATATGATGATAACCCACAGTTGAAGTGCAAAACTGAACAGAGACCATGGGCACGGTTCTGGACTCCCATTTCTTGGCCCTCACGGCAATTGTCACTGTATATTAATTCTCTACGCTTTATCTTTCATTTCCAAAACCATAATTTTCATGATTATCATTCAATGTTTTTTGTAGTTTGGTTATCAGTTGATGTTCTTCATAGTCACTGCTCTTCTCAAATTCGATAAAGTCACTGATTTTGCTGGTATTTTCCTTCTTCTCACTAATTTCTTTCTATCTAGTTTTATTTAAACAACCATGATTGTATTTACTCTTATTATATCATGTTAGAATTGTTTTCAAGGCGCGTATTATATTTTTGGTTTCCGACCTTTTTAGCCGCCACACATAATCAAACCTCCTATTTCAGGACATGAACTTGAGACACTCTCACATTTTAGTGATGATAGTCACAAGCCTTTTGCCACTAGGCCACCCGTGAGTGATTATCACGTTGTGGGTGGATGGGCCAACTTGAAAAGTATTTATTTTAGGGGGCCGATATACACTACACTAAAAATTTTGTATTAAGAGTGACAAACAATATATAAAATGTATATAGGATCAATATATTTGGGGGGGCCACAACCCCCCTCGGTCCCTTCTAAGTTCCGTCCCTCAAAACCAGCTTGATCCTCTATTCTTAGTAGCTTTTCATACAAGATTTCCATCTTTTTGTTTTAATTCATCATACAGATCATATATACTCCGGTTATAGACAAACTTTTGTATCTTTCTAATCTAAAAGGTATGGCGTTCAGTTAAATACAATATAAAACGAGTCTGTTTTTCTGAACTGTTGATGCATGAAAAGATTGTGCGGTAATTTATTTCAAAAAACGTTCCAATCAATCATGATATTCAGGACGAGTGCTCATGTCTATCAGTTTGTAGAATTTGCTCATCTTATGTTAACACACTTCTTTTTTCAACAGGTAGCACAAATTTTGTAATAATCTCTCTACTAACGTTGATTTTAAAGGGATCATGGCATTTTAGGCAGGTAAACCCATCCGGCGCTTCTATTACTGAAATTTCCTATTAAAAATTTGATTTCTGTCAAATTAACGTATGAGTATGTTGTTTGCAATAATTACATTTACGTTTAGTCATCCTAGTATTTGAATCCATATTCGCCATGTTATTGTGCATTTCAGGTGGTTTTGAGCTTCCTTGTTGTAGTATGGGGTCTTCGTCTTGGATTGTTTCTTTTGATGAGGTATGAATCAACGGTACATTCTAATGGAGAGTAAACTTGTTTATGATTTTGTCTTTCACATTTCTGTCAGGATCTTGAATTGGGGAGAAGATCGACGTTTTG
>BQNB010019815.1:18041-66324 GCA_026074375.1 Tanacetum coccineum | reverse complement strand
TAAGTCAACTTAAAATAACATATATCTTCTTAATTTCGAGTCAAATAGGTTTGAAAAACAAATTCGTAAATGAGAGATATGAAACAATAATTATGATTTATTATTTAATTATGTTTCAAAAATCCACCGGCTACGCGGTAATCGTTTTTTTGTGACCGAAAAAGGTCAAAAAGTCAAAAGTCAAGTCGAACCAAAAAGTCAAAAGTTAAAATAGTCATTTAAAAATTCAGAAAATTGCCGGATGTTACAGTACCTACCCCTTAAAGAAATCTCGTCCCGAGATTTAATTTGTGTTAACCGATTGAGTGACCAAGAAAAGATTTAAGATTTAATAAACCAGTTCTAAACAAGACGCTGATAACTTTATTCAGTAAAATTTGATGTTTCGACACTCCTCGGTATAACAAAAGTTTTGGTTAGGTTTGACCAGGATATTTAATCCATCAAAAGGGGTATCTCCAAATAATCATTACACGTCTTATGACTGATATAAACGCGTTATAAAGAAAGACTCTTAATAGAGAAAACATCAAGAACATGGTGTAGTCGCGTAAGTATGTTTGTATAAGTTTCTGGATGTCCGAGGACGGTGTCTCGTTTTCTGCTATTTGTAATGTTTGATGATTTACATCAAACGAGGCTTATGGATGTAAGTACCCAACTTACTTGGTAGTACTAGGATGTATTGCGACCTAAGTCTTCGTACTAGTGGCCCGAAATGACTAGTCCAACTATCTGTTTCGTCGATAGGTGTTTATCTAGTTCAAGGGGGTTGCATTACCTATTGGATAAAGTTGTACAAACTTGGACCGTTCCAGGACCCAACAACCGCGACATAACCACAAAAACTATAACAAGCGGTGACGTGATATTGTACTCGGTCTGCTAGCTCCACATATAGCTCATGATCGTAAAGATTTGTAACGGCAAAAGTAATAACTTAAGAATGAGATAAGGTAGTTCAAGCGAGGCCTTAAGTTTTCTGCTGAGTAGTAAGGCACGATTGTGTTTCTAGACCTTTTTAACGGATTTCGGTGATCGTCGATTTCAGGTTCATACTCGTGCCATATTGGATACCATTAAGCCCACTCATTTATAATTTATTATTTGCATAAAGAAGCGTCCCAATTTATGTAAATAATGAATTGATAAACTTATGGTTCAGTGATTTACAATTTCTTTATTTAACCGAAAAGGCGTCTCAATCCTTTTAAATAAAGAGATTATAAATCATCCTACTTAATAATTTCTGATGCAACACGCGTACACACAAAGTTTTCAAGGTGGTAGATGACATGACGATGTCGGTGCTCTAATGAGTATGGGACGAGTGTTTGAAACAATCAGGGGAAATCGACATAGAGTTCGAGGCAGTTAATGAGTACTCGGTTTAAAGTAAATACGATAAAGGTCCTTGTGAACGAGTCAACATAGCAATTATTACATCAATCCCCCTATTACAAGTCCCGCCCATACAAGACTTGTAATACTTAGATTCATACATAATTCCATGTAAACAAAATTATGACGGTCTCTGAGTAATACAATATAGTATAAAGCTATGAAGAAAAATAATATCCTTAGAGACCATTGTTTAACTTACAATGTCTGAGAACGAAATGAGACCATTGTGCAACTCACAATGTCTAAGAAGTAAGATGAGACCATTGTATAACTCACAATGTCTGAGGTATAATTGAGACCATTGTGCAACTCACAATGTCTTAAGAAATGCTCTGGTATTTATATAAACAACTCTTATATAAATAAACTTTGAAATACGTAAAGATGTAAGCATATATATTTACAATATGTATGTTAAGTAAGCACTAAGGTAACCACGTTAACCTTATAGACAAGTAAGCAAGTAGTATGTATGCACTTAGAAAATGTTTGTTTGTATGCAATGTTTGTGAAAACGGTTATATCTAAGGGTAAAATATTGCAACCTAAATTCTCTATAACCTTGTGCTCTGATAACCAAATCTGTAACAGCCCCCAAATTTGTCGCAGTGGAAATATGTCCGGGGAGCGTTACTTCATAATACATTAGCACAAGATACGAGAGAACGACCCTCTAAAGTGATCGTTTGTAAAACAATCTCGTTGATTATTTTCTTCTGAAATCACAAAAATCAGTTGTCCCATAAATGCATCACAATAAAAAGCTTGAAACGACACAACGAAATTATCAATTGTAGAAATCGCAATTAAGAAATCTATCAATTATAAGACTCCAATCGCTCACAGATGTCCAAGCATCTAATTCACCTGAGAAAAACATGCTTAAAAGTGTCAACATTAAAGTTGGTGAGTTCATAGAGTTTTGTAAGTATAATGTAAATGTTGGAATCCAAGGATTTATAAAGTATGTGATTATTTCAATCCTTATAATAATCGCCAAAAATGCAAGAGTAAATGTAGAACCGAAAGAGTTTAGTGTTTATTGCTTCGCCGCAATATAATGAAAAGTTGTTCAGAAATTAGTAATGTTAATAAGTAAGTGATAGGACAGTGAGGATCCCCGTCTGATTTTCCAAAATGTATGGGTCGCTTAACAAATACAGTACCACATAAATAATATTCTACTGTTGCAACTATAGCTCATTGACACAGAAGCTCGACATATATGATGGCAATTTAATGCACAAAAAAATGTGCCCTGTGTAGAGTTCAAAACCGTAAACATCCAAATTGTTCCGACATGTATGACATTCGTTGTTTCGGCAGTACAGTCGAAAATATGAGTCGCTACTCACCCGAATAGGATGTCAGTCCTAAATAGATCTATTTATACACTCGCGCTCCTCAACCGGTTCCCCCGTTTAAGAATTTAACAGTTCATGATAATGGGCAATGGTGGGTTATGTTACTTAGGCACATGTAAACAGGAGATGATAACCGAAAACACTTGTGTCCAATAAAAATTAACCATTGTATTCGTAAATAGCTTTGAGTACTTAAATCCATAAGTAGAAAAGAGTGTGATATAAATCACGTAATTGAGTTTGTAATGAGTATGCAAACAATTTCGTAAACAGGTATGCATATGAGTATGTGACAAAGTATGAAACCAAGTTTGTAATCAACCATGTAATTAGGTTTGTAATGAATTGCAAAATCAAGTAGGTAAACCAAGTGTGTAGAATAATATGTAAAAGATATTGTAAACGAATATGTAAACAAGTTGTATTGAGCATGTATTCTCCCCCGAGATTTGTAAAGTAAATGTAAAACAAGTGAAAGAGGGGCTATAAACTCACATCGATGATGAAGAACGATTGGCGGGAATGTACACATTGAGTACAAGACGAAACGGAAACTGAAACGGTTCGATCAAGAAGTTGCAACTAGTCTTAACGGCTAAGTCTCACTAGCCTAGGGTAATGCGTTTGGGTTTCCCGATGAATTGTTATGTCAACGCGACACGTTGATAAAAGATTTAGATTTAAAGTTGTAATAGTTTGGTGGTTGGTTAAATAAATGAATTAAAATAAACGCAAGTGTGTAATGAATATTCTTTATATATTATAGATTACTTAAGAAAATAACCCTATATAATTCCTACCATGAATATATTTAACAAAAGACAATCAAACAAAAGATAATTGAAAGTAAATATACCTTGCAGGTATTATATAATAAATGTGAATAATTAAATTACACCAATTTAGTTTTGACAACCATTTAATTAATAGAAAAGCTTTGTACAAAAGGTTGACACATGTCCTTAACGTTATGAATTAATCAAAACCATGTTTTGTAAACATTAAATCATAATAAAATATAAATAATATTATTATAAATATATTGTCGTTTCTCTTCGACGGGAATGCGACTTATATATTTCATGTGAAAAATAAAACAATTATAAAATATAAGATAATATTTTATAATATAGTATATTGTTTCCTTGACGGTTTGCTAAAATAGTTATCCCATTTGAAAAGTATAGTTTTCATTTGTTTATCCGGTTATTGTATAATACAAATTATCATATCTTTAAAATATAACTTAGTCCCTTTTATATTGGTTTCTAAAATAATAGAGGCTTTAGTAAAACATTACTAAGTATAAAAATTTATATAACTTTCGTCATGACTTTCCCATTTATATAACGTTTTCCATTTTCGCAAAACTCAACGTTTCCCTAAATCAATATATGTTGCAATTATTCGCGCTTCAATGTTTCAAATGCTTGTGTGTTCTAGATAGAGTGTATATATATGTTATTATATCTAATTTAAACAAATTAATAAATATTATATTTATTTAACCACTTAAAACCACCAATAAATATTTATCCGGTTTTAAATATCTATTAAAACCTTATGTTATTTTTATTAGTCAAATGTATATATCAACCAAACGAACCCTTATTGTTGTTAATACCAAACCAAACGGACCCATTTCGGGGTTTAGCCACAAAACAAACACCCCTTTCGGCTGCCACGCAGCCAACCAAACGCCCCTTCATTTTACTTTCACAGCCAAACGCACCCTTATTCATTTTTCCGTTAAACCAAACGCACCCTTTGTGCTTAACATCAAACCAAACACACCCTTGGACCCCAAACAGCCCTCGTGGCTGCTAAACCCACCAACAAACGCCCTTGTGGGCTGTTTTATTAAAACCGAACGCACCCTATCTCGGTGCAATACCAAACCGAGCGCACCCTTGGTGCGGACTCGAGAACCAAACGGCCCTATGGCTGTTCCAACAGCCAAACGCCCCTTTCCGCTGCAAAACCAAATGTACCCTATGCTGGTGATTTTAACCCAGCCCGAACACCCCGCTGACCCGAACAAACGAACACCCCTAACTGCTAACCCGCAACCAGACGCACCCTTTTCAGAAATAACCACAAACCCACGCACCCTACCCGGTTGAAAACACAAACCCACGCACCCTAATCTGTTATGAACCAACCAAACGAACACCCTTTTCTTTTTGTTTTTCTGCCTATCCTCATAAACGAAGACACCCTCGTGGTGTGAGGCTGCCACACGCACCCTCTCGGGTATAATAAAACAAACGCACCCTATGGTGGATCTGATGGTGGCAGTGGTAACGTGAGTGGTGGGTGACGATGGAGATGGCGTGGGGATGGCAGCGGGGGCGGTGGATGGTATCGGTTGTGATGATGGTGATGATGAGGTGATATTGATGTTGTTACGGAGGTGATGGTGTTGTGGAGGAGGGGGTGCATGGCGTCGGCTATGGCAGTGGCCGGAAATACTCGCCGGAAAAGTTTCAGCGCCGGAAAAGTTGAGAGGAGTATGAGATGTGGCTAGGGTTTGTGCAAGAAATGAATGAAACCCTATATAACTTTCTATTTATACTAGAACCCTTAAAAACAAAGTGACAAGTGTTTAATAGTTTAGGGTCAATGGTGTAATTATTTTCATAGGGACCAAAGGTGTAAATTTTGTAAAGTATTGGTTCGGGACTCGCTTGAGCTAGTTAACGATTTATTCACAGCACGAAAATTACACTGTTGCGTTCAAAATGATTTTTCCAAGAATTATAAGTATTCACTCGACTATTATTGCATAAATGTTTTATAACATTTATTTAAAATGTTTATTATGATAAACTTTATCCGTAAAATAAACTTTAACTTAAATCAAAACGTTTTTAATAAACGTTTTTGAAATAAAATGTTAAGTAATTTATTAAATATTTTTATTTAACAAAAGTGATAATTAAATATAATTTAATTATTTTCGTGTCGGTACGCGTCCGAAAACGTTTCTAAAATTTTGCGAGGGTATTTCGGTCATTTCTGGTTGTTTTCGGGTCTCGGGTAAAACTAAAAATTTGTCCGAAATGTCGTTTTACATCAAATTGCTTTAGAGTCCGAGTTGTAAAAACGTGATCTAGCGGGTCGTTTTTGATAAGTCAACTTAAAAATAACATATATCTTTTTGTTTTCGAGTCAAATAAGTTTGAAAAACAAATTTGTAAATGAGAGATATGAAACAATAATTATGATTTATTATTTAATTATGTTTCAAAAATCTACCTGCTACGCGGTAATCGTTTTTATGTGACCGAAAAAGGTCAAAAAGTCAAAAGTCAAGTCGAACCCGAAAAGTCAAAAGTTAAAATAGTCATTTGAAATTCCGAAAATTTGCCGGATGTTACAGTACCTACCCCTTACAGAAATCTCGTCCCGAGATTTAATTTGTGTTAACCGATTGTTATTTGTTGACAGATTAGAAAATGTTTTCTCAGGAGTCAAAAAGGAGCAATTCAACGAACATTGTGAAGCTCATCTTTTGAAGTCATAATTAATTCATACAATTAGCATGCAATACATTTTGATTGTTATGTTGGGAAATCTTTACTTTTCCAAGACAAACAAGTTAAGCCTATGAGCTTTTGTAACGAACCATTTATTAAATCCAATGTATCAGTTTTAAACGACTCTTATAAAGGTCGTTCTCATATCTTGTGCTATTGATCTATGAAGTAATACCCCCGGAACATCATATTCCGCTGTGGCCCATTTTGGGGGTGTTACAGATTGGTATCAGAGCCAAGGTTATAGAGAACCAGGTCAAACGTTTTTACTTGGTCTATAACCGTTTTCAAACATTGTGTCATTCAAAAGTTTTTCAAAGGGACATACATACATTACTTATTTGCATCTAGTATACATGCTTACATGTCATACATCATTTTAGCATTAGTTGATTATACTAAGTGCTTACATAAGTTATATACGTGTTTATATTACATTACGTATATTACTGATGGTCTTATATAATATACTTATACAAGTTTATATTATGGTTACAGATTTGCCATGTCTTCAGACAACGCATCGTCCGCTGTTACCTATACGTCCGTATCTTCCGATTCAAACGGACCATCATCATGGGGTATTCCACTCGTGAATGCCGGCGAGATTCCGGAGATGGACCCGTATGAGGAGGTCGCCCAACAAGGGCAGGCACACCCACTGTCACCTGCCTACGTACCTGATCCCATGGAGTTGGATGAGCATGTACCAGTATATGTTCTGGAGCCAGAACACCCGGAGTACCATGCACCATCATATGATGACATTCAGGTCGAGGATCAGCCTTATGCTTATGATGCTTCATCGGCCGATGAGTCACCTGGATACATTGCCGACTCGGATTCGATAGAGGAGGATACTGATGCAGAATCTATTGATTATCCAGATGAGCCCGAGGATGTCGAGGAGGATGGCGAGGAGGATGACGATGAGGATCCCGAGGAGGATCCTAGTGAGGAGCATGAGCCTGAGGATGACGACGACGATGATGATACATATGATGAGGATGAGGATCCCAATGAGAACGAGGAGGAGGGGGAGTACCTAGCTCCGGCTGATTCTTACGTGGTACATGTTGTTGACCATGTTCCTTCAGCTGGGGATACAGAGGCATTTGAGACGGATGAGTCTGCACCTACACCGAGATCACCTCGGCTAGGGTCCTTTTTTCTCAAACACTTCTTTGTAGTGCACGAAAGACTGTCCGACTTGAGCCACCTATGTCAGCATCCATAGAGGCACGCATTGTTGAGCATGCTACCGCACCTATACCACTCACCAACCCTACCAATGATTAGGCACAATTGGGTCATAGGGCAGTCATGATCCGTATGAGAGATGACATCCCCTATGAGGACATGCCACCTCAGAGGAGATTTGTACTTACTGCTCCCCCACCTGGGTGTGATGTAGCAGAGAGTTCTGCTGCTGCTGCTAGAGCACCTAGACGTCAGTATGATTTTGTTGATACTGTTAAGGCAGGACAGAGTTTGATTCGTAGTCCTGGTCATGATGCCCGGACTATTGCTAGAGCTGCTGACAAAGCAGAGGATGTTGGTTATGTTAGAGCTTTACAGGCTTCTGAGCATAGGATAATGACTTCCATTAAGGAAGTTAATTTAAGGGTCAACTACCAGGCACAGATCCGCATGAAGGAGAGTGAGGATTTCTATATACATCTTCTTGATGCTCGGACTGACTGCAGAGACATTAGACTCAAGATTGATGTAGTGAGAGGTCAGAGGACTGCTTACAGAGACAGAGTTGCATGAGGTACGCTAGGTTTACCTTAGTTCTGAGGCTCGGAACAAGGCATTATTGGCGCGACTAGAGACTCACATGAGTCATATGGAGTGGCAGCGCCAGAGAGCCGAGGATGATGCAGTCAGACAGATCATGCGTACCCAGGTGCTAGAGGCTAGAGCTCGGATTGATACGGTGGAGGATGCCGGTAGTAGCTGTTAGTTGTACTTTTCATTTCTAGTTATCATGTATAGTCTATTAAGCTTTATGGGTAAATCCCAGCTAATAGACTCTAGGAAGTATTTTCATTTTCTGTACTAAGATCATTTGTGGTCATTTTGTATCTAAACAAATCATGTATGATTCGACATTATGTTATGAAATATTGATGTTTGATGTTATGGTTGATCTCATTTTATTCATTTTCCATTGTGTTGTGGTGTAGTTATTATTATCATATCCGTTTGTATCGACATTGTGATTATATCTCACGTACATTGTATTCTTGTGATTATTAGAATCATGCCTATAACAAGATAAGGAGAAAACGACGCCATGACTCCAGAATTCATTCAAGCTATGATCGATCGGGAAAGTAGCGCTTGCTAGTTTACCGGTTGGCCGGAAATAACGAACGTATACCATTTGGAATCATAGATGTTACGGGTGGAACATCTACATTAGGCACCATCATTCATGTGTATTTGATATACATACATTGTTTAGCTTCAGTGTCATGAGCTTAGTGCATTTCGTAATACATTTTTGTGATGCTGTATTTGTTACTTTATTACAGGGAAATCTTGCTATCCGCTTCATTAAATTTATAAACCTATAAATTCACCAACATTATTGTTGACAGTTTAAACATGTTTTCTTAGGTCAATAAGGTGCAAGTCATGGATACATTAGATGGTCATCTTTTAAAATCATATTATCATAAAGATTTGCATGCATTACATTTTGGGATATTGTTATGTTATGAAATCTTTACTTTTTCAAGTTAAACAAGTTAAGCCCATGAGCTTTTGTAACGAACCATTTATTAAATCCAATGTACCAGTTTTCAAACGACTCCTATAGAGTTCGTTCTCATATCTCGTGCCATTGATCTATGAAGTAATACCCTCGGAACATCATATTCCGCTGTGGCCCATTTTGGGGGTGTTACATTTCCCCCTTTCTCGCCAAGCAAATAATATTCTAAGAATATTCTCTTGTACCCAAACTAGCAATTTCAA
Source organism: Tanacetum coccineum (assembly GCA_026074375.1). Classification (NCBI taxonomy): domain Eukaryota; kingdom Viridiplantae; phylum Streptophyta; class Magnoliopsida; order Asterales; family Asteraceae; genus Tanacetum; species Tanacetum coccineum. The sequence continues at coordinate 57,032 of BQNB010019815.1, read as the reverse complement.
ATCTTTAGTTGGATCCTAACTAAGCTAGTTAGACTTTGAGGAATACCCAAAATACCCCCTTTGCAATAATTCTTTTATCTCTTTACAATATCGGATAAGAAAAACGCTCTTAATACTTCACAGATGTTTTTATCAAATAGCTATTTGAGTTGGTTGACCTTGATCATAAGAATGATTAAAAGGTCATAGCGTGAAGTACAACTAGGGGTTTAACAAGTGCGGGTATTTAAAATGCCATGTCCCGAAGAAATCATCTTCGGGAATCTGGCGCGTGGGCAGCGCGCCAGACACGAATTGTATTTTTGCAATTTGTACTCCTTGGCCTATGAATACCCACCCTTGGCCTTTGTATTCCTCACCTTTTGCAAACATTATTTTCTCTCTTTTATCTTCTCTAATCCTCTAAGTCTAAACATCAATTGTTCTTAATCTTCTCCTCTATCATCCATTGAAGAACACACATCTCCACAAGAGAGTCACACAAGTGCTTAATCTACACTTGTGTGTTTTTTCGAGGGTCTTCTTTCTCATACCCTTTCTATTACAACCGAATCTCTAGGTTAGGTTTGGACTTGGTTCACCATCTATCTGTTTATACAATCAAGTTCTAAGGGAAGTCTTGTATTCGTGGGATCAAGCCTAGATCATTGGGGATCTAGTTGGGGTTTGATAAGCTTCTAAGGGGAAGGCTTTTAGATTTCATAGGTTAAGTCAAATCATAGGTTATTAGGGGTAGATTTTAAGGGCGGAATACCATAGGTAGTAACTCTTATGTGTGAGCGTCGGGCTTTGTTGAAAGTCGGTGGAGTTAAATTGCAATACGATTAATAGTCCACCATAAGGATTTTACTAGGAATAGTATCGGTGTCGTGGATTTGCAACTGGACATACGGAAGGTCTAACCCCCCCTTTTTCGAACCATTAGTATATAATAGTGTCTCTTCTTTCTCTCATAACTGACTTCATGTTCTAATTGCGGCAAGTAGATTAGTGACATCCTTGGCTCTTTCGTAGACTTGAAGTTTATATAAACACAACGAAGTAAGAAAAACTAGTATTTTATCCCCGCCCCCCTCAATGGTATCTACAATTGGTAATCAAAGCAGCTTAGCTCAGTATTCCAAGCGTTAAAACCCTCCCGAGAAGTCGTTTTAAGTTGAAAACTGCTTTTTCAAAAATTTGAAATCCTAACTCTGATTTTTGAAAAAGTTATGTAAAGATCCATGGCTCAATAGAACTATGTCGAGGGGTGTTATATGCAAATACCACATTTGCTAGAACCAAATGGGTTTTGCTTTTAGAAAGCCCGCTTTGAGACTTACGTAAAGTCCAAAGATATTGACTTATGGCAAGTCATTCAAAACGGAGATTTCTACTATGAAGTTGAAGACTCTGAAACCAAGCTTATGAAGGAAACGCCATATGAACTTCTTGAAGATGATCAAAAGAAGAAGCTTGGCAAGAACAATGAAGCCAAGATGACTCTTTACAATGCCCTACCACGTAAAGAGTATGAAAGAGTCTTCATGGGTAAAACCGCCAAGGAGGTTTGGCATACACTCATCATCACTTACCAAGGCAATTCGCAAGTCAAGAAATGCAAGATTGATCTTGTCACTCAATAATACGAGAAGTTCTCAATCTCTAATGAAGAAACTATTGATAGCGGCTTCACAAGATTCAACGCTATTGTGACTAGTCTAAAATATTTAGATCTGGACTACTCTAGCAAGAATCACGTAATTCGTGCTCTTCCATTGAAATAGAGAGCCAATGTGACAACCATTGAAGAAGCTAAAGACTTGGCTACTCTTCCTCTTGATGAGCTAGTCAGGAACCTTAAGGTCAATGAAATGATCTTGGAAAATAATGACGTAGTCTCCAAGATCACTACAAAAGAAAAGGTCAAATCTCTAGCTCTCAAAGCTAAAGTCACTAGGGATCAAACTAGTAATGATAGTGATAGTCAAGACAGAAGTGATGAAGACGTAGATGAAGAAGAAGCCGAGGCATTCAATTTGTTGGCTAGGAACTTCTGTAAGTTCTTTCGCAAGGGTAATCGGTTCGGATGCTGAAATCGATTTGGTAATGGCAGAAATCGGTTCGGTAAAGGCCGCGATAATAGCTTCGAAAACACGGGTGGTGAAAGCTCAAAGAAAAAGGGAGCATGCTACAATTGCGGTATAGAAGGCCACTTCGCTAGCGAGTGTAGAAAGTCGAAGGAGAAAAAGTCTTTTATGGGAGGAGCATGGAGAGATAGTAAAGACGGCGATGAACATCAAATGACGCAACATGTCTCATGGAGATCGACTCACAAGAGCTAGTATCCAAACCATCTAGTTCTAATATTGATTTAAACATTATTGATTTGCAAAAGGAAATTGAGGAACTCCTGAAGTTTAACAAAGATTTTGCTAAAACATTTGAAAAACTTTTAAATGAAAAACGATCTCTTGAAAAAGAGAATTCAAAACTTTCTAGCAAAATCAATGATCTTCAATTTGAATTAAAGAAACCTGCAAATGATAAAGAGGTGGTTGAACCTTGAAAAACATGTGATGTACTCACCAAAGAGGTTGACTCTTTAAAATGCAATGTTTCTGAACTTCAAGATGAAGCGTTGAATTTTTCAAAATTCAAATCAAGTAGCATTGCTTTAGACGATATGCTAAGTCGTCAAAAATTGTCCCAAGATAAGGAAGGTCTTGGATTTTCAAAAAATAATAAAACCACTTCCGCAAGTCCAAACAAACCAATAGTGTTTGTAAAACAAAGTCAAAAAGAAATTGCATCAGCTAGCTTTGTTAAACCCGTTGTCCCTCAAACTCATTTTGCAAACACTCGAGGTCCTCAAGCACCCATTATAAGAGTGGAAACAAAACACTAAGGACATCACTCAGGCTCTCACAATGGACTTGGATACACACGACCTCGAGTTGACTCTAGACCTCTTTTACCCACACCGTATATGAGACCTTCAAACTCATATGTTCGAAGACCTTCTTTTCAAAATAACCATTCTTAGAGAAGAAGAAATTTCTTCAACAACCAAAGGTCTTCACATCACCAACCTAGCACCTTCCAAATGAGAGAAAACTCCTACCCAAATCAAAGGCTAAAAACATCTTGGAGCGTTGGACCAAACTTTCAAAACGTCTATGATTTTCAAAACAATCCTTGGTCCCCGTTCTTAAGGTACGGCCTACATAAACTATGTGCTTTACTACAAGACCCAAGAATGGTTAACTTGGGTACCATATTTGCTAACCACAACGGACCCATAAAACAATGGGTACCACGATCGTGAATTCATATTTGCTTATAGGTATGTCTTAAATGCGATCTACTACCAGACGATTGGATTGTGGATAGTGGTTGCACTAAGCATATGACTGGGAATAGAAGATTGTTTACTTCGTACAAGGCGTTTGATGGTGGACATGCCATATTTGGGAGCAACCTAAAGGGCAAGGTCGTCGGTGGAGGTGATATTACCCAGACTCCATTACAATTACCAATGTTGAGCATGTTAGTGGTTTAGCTTTTAACTTGATTAGCGTAGGTCAATTATGTGATGATGATTGCGTAGTTAGATTTACTAAAGTAGATTTTACTATTAGTAAAGATGGTAAAATGCTAGCTAAAGGACATAGGAGAAATGGTCTATATACTTGCAAATTAGGAGATAACTCCAAACAACAAATTCGTCTTGCATGCGTGATGGATAACTCAACGCTTTGGCATAGGAGGTTAGGTCATGCCAATATGAGGATAGTTCAAAACTTAGCTTCCAACGAGCTAGTAAGGAACCTACCCAAGTTGAGCTTTGAAAGACACTTTTGTGATACATATGGTCTAGGAAGTCAAGGTAATGCAAACAATAAGACTAGGAAAGAAGTGTCAACTACTAGGGTTTTAGAGTTGTTACATTTAAATTTGATTGGTCCATCTTCAATTAAAAGTTACGGAGATAACTTCTATACTTTAATAATTATAGATGATCACTCAAACTACATTTGGGTTGTGTTTGTAGAGTCTAAGGAAGATGTCTTAGAAAAATTTAAAACATTGTGTAAAAAGCTTAAAAACCTACATGATTGTTCTATTGTTTCAATTGTAACAAATCATAGTAGTGAATTTGATAAATTGCAATTTGGAAGCTTTTGTGAACAACATGGAATGTCTTATAACTTGTCGGGCTCGTTCACTTCTTAATTAAGTAAGATTGTTGAAAAAACACATCGCAAGTTAAGAAAGATAAGTTGTGCTATGTTAGCCGAGTAATCCATTCTACAAAAGTTTTGGTGTCATGCATTAGATACGGCAACATACATCTTTAATAGGGTCTATATTAGGAAATTTATTAATAAAACACCCTACAAAATTCTTAGAAATATGAAGCCATCATTATAGTACTTTAGGGTCTTTGGTTGTAAAGTATTTATACTTAACACTAAAGTACATCTCACCAAGTTTGGCCTAAAGTCGTGTGAAAGTATGTTTTTAAGATACTCTCAAACTAGTAAAGCATACATAGTGCTTAACAAGGAAAAAAATGAGAATTGAGGAATCTCTCAATGTTACCTTTGATGAGAGCTTGTCCGAGCCCAAGTCATCTTCTTTGGTAGACGATGTTGATGAAACCATAGTTCAAGACTTAATGGGTCGTGTATTACAAGTTTATGTTTTGGCTACGGCTACTAAGAGTCTAACAAGCGATAGAGGCAACCCAATAGAACAAGATCTTGGAGAGTTGAATGAGAGAACACTTAGGTCTAAGACAAAACAAGCTTAGGAATTTTCGCATGACATTATCAAAGTCCAAATTGCATGTCTAGTTGAGATTGCTCCATGGCTAACATGCACCATAGGATATTGATTTGAGAGTGTAAGGGGTCAACCTACGAAGTTAGCGGTTGTTAGCTACCCTTTTAGAGATAATTGTGCTCTTAGAGCTTGTGTGCTTATGTGTTGTGTTGCTGGATTCGTGAAAGGCATGGAAGTTAAGCAACATTGTTGTTTTAACGAGATGAAGGATAGACGTCAATGCATTATTCAAACTATGGTTGACATATCTCGTAATCTACATGTCAAACTTATGTGCTATGAACCGAAATTTGATCTACATATTGTCAATATTGCAATAAATCAACGCCTCGGCATCTTTAAATAAGGTGACTCGCATTTATTACACCCTTGCATGCTTCATTCCAAACATAGACATGGAAAGCTTAACATGACACTATTCATTGCTCAAATCATTTGGCTCCAACTCACTTGTGTTGAAAATGTTGCCCTTGTGTCACTGTCATTTTATGAGTTGTGCAAGCTATGTGTCTAAGGATAGAAACACGAAAAGCACTTTTTGCAACCATACAAAACTCCTCTGTAGTTAAAGAGACTTCTTTTGTGAAAATTGACTTCGCTATGGTCATTGTAGACATATTTACAAATAACAAATAATAAACTGAATAATATCGTCCTCTGGTCTGAGAAACTATGAAACTCATTCACACTACACTATGGTCTTAGTTTTTATCAGTGTTGAACTAACCATGAATAGTCCCCCCCCCCCCCCCCCCGCGATATATAGTACTTAAAGCACTTTGCAATTTTAAGACTGGATATATGAGTCCAATTGTGTACAACTCTCCAACAAAGGATGAAACTGCACATTGACGTAGGAATGCTAATTGGACCACTCATCAAATCCTAAAGTATTATTTATGTACCACAATGACCATAGTTCTATATTCTCCCACATCCCCAACTGGTGATACGGATCTCTAACACACAACATTACCATGGCCGTATCATGGAGGAAGTATCATACCTCAACAACACTTCACCCACTAACCTTAGTTTTCACCCCAAGCATCATTAGATTCTCAACCTAAAATTTAATCACCAAGGCATAATCTCCTTTCCAATATAGTACCTTACTTACAAAAGGCATAACTACCTTAAACTTTAAATAATCAAAAGTACTAAGTCTAATCTCTCAAAAGCTACTTGCTAAATTCAAAATCCTTTACCTAACACAAGTCTCACCTCTATAAAATAATATCAACTAACTCCTATATCTACACCAAATCAATCCCATAAAATTTATGGTGCTTAGGATAATCAGTTGGCTCTCCAAAATAAAGTGTGTTTGACATGCGATGTTTGAACTCTCAAGTAATGAATCTGGACTTGACGTAATATCACTTAATGAGAATGCAGTTTAACAGTGATAATGTGGTCATTCCACAATCTCCTAATAAAGAAGTGATAACTAGAATCTATAACACCGTGATCTCTACCTCTCTAATAAGGGAAGTTAGGATTTGGGATAAGATAGGGAATCCCTTAAGCCCAAATCACATTGAGCATGGCTACTCAATTTAAATGTGAAAAAATACAAACATACGATCATCTCAATCCAAGATCTAGTGAAGCAGACATGGACTCTGCTCTCCTTATCAATGAAGCAATTAAACTCCGCTAGCAATCACTACCAACAGGTCGTGTCATGAGGAATATTATTGAGAAGCATGAATTCAAGTGATAACTTATAGAGTATGCTACTTTGAAAATATGTGCTATTGGCAATAGCTCCATCAAATGTCCAAAACTTATGTGAACTCTATGTTGGTTCTTAATAAAATGTGCTTATTTATGTGTTTTTACTCTTGCGTTCTTAACAACAAGTAATTGGAGTTCCTCAAATATTATCTACATATAAACGATAAAATATGTAGATGAATATATGCAACAATTTATAACTTCTCAATAATCTACATTTGCACTCATCTATGTTTCCAAGATTCCAAATGGTAAGCTAACCCATATTGTACTTGCCCATGTGTATATGTTTGTTGCTTGTATCATTTAATGTTTGTGTGTTGCAAGTTGTAGCCAAGAACACTTTCGAAGGTAATGCTCTTGACCCATGGTTCCCCTCCTTGGAACAAGGGGGAGCACGTCTAAGAGGAGCACGTCCACTGTATCTATTCTATCACCATTCAAGTAAGGGACCACCCTATGCCATTTTGATTTGACAAAAAGTGGGCGGGAAGCAAAGTAATTGAGCTTATTGAGGTGGGATAAGCAAGCAATTACGAAAGCAAAGAGCAATAACGTAAATTGGAGTAGACAAGCTATGTAAGACTCATAAGGTAAAGACAATGCTCAAGCCTCACCAATTTACAAGGCCAAGATCAAGACACGAACTTCGTCAACAACGGTCTTATCTTCGCTACGTTTGAAATTTTATTAGCTTTCTGAAATTTTATTAAAAAGGGGGAGATTGTTGGTGCAACATTGTCTAGGATCTCCTTTATGTTTTAACAATGACAAATAAACATTCTTAAAATGTAAAATCACAAACGATAGTTTAAATTCGCAAAACTGGATTTCACCATCTGGCGCACTAGGCACGCGTCAGGGCGTGGCCAGTGCGCCACACACGAAATCCGTTTTGCGGATTTAACAATTGTCGGATTTACTCTTACCTGACACATGTAAAAACATCAATAAAGGTATGTATACGATATTTGAGCATTTGGGAATACTCCAAACGAGGTTTACACTTAGAGAGGAGCAAAAACGAATCCTTTCATTTTTCTATAAAATGCCACTCAAACGTCTTCTCGTCGATGCCAGACTTCTTTCTCAATAGTCTGTTCATATTTCAACATACCAAGAACAAAGTATTGGTTGACCTTAATCTAGGATTACAATGTCCTGATACATACGGGTTTTCTCCTTATTCGTCAAAACTAAGTTAAAGGTCCCTTTGGTAAACAATGCTTTCGTTAGGGATCATTGCTTTACTTAAGATGCAAAGGACTTAGCTTGTTTACATCAAGATTATTAGTTATCAAATCCATTGTTGATTATCATAGATTAAAGTCTAAATGACTAATTGAGTTTGTGGTATTTTGAAGTTAATCATACTTTGACTTTTCTCACTTTCTTACCCATACAATATTTTATATATCACATTTATTCCTCATGAATAAGTCTACATCCATTACATAATCTTTTACCATTCTTCTCATTACTTGTTTACCCTTTTCCCAAAAGTTGATTTATTTCTTTCAACCTACTCCAAACATATTCTTCCTAAATAATCCCATAATAATTTGTCCACTTTTTTTTTTTTTATTTCTCTTTATGGCACTGTGATTATTACCAATCAATCCTTTGAGTTCTCCTTTCTACTCTTCATCTTCAAACCTCCATACACATAAACCTTCACCATATAAACCTCAAATCCTATCCTCCATATGCCAACTCACATTCTCTTACACAATGTACTTCTCTTGTACTTGTTGTACTTCTGTGTCTCCCACATTCCAAACAATATATCCCATATCTTTTTAAAATATTCTCCACCACATACTTACTATTTACCTTCTTCTCCATACAATTTAAATTACACACACTCAAACATACTTCTTTTCTACCCTTGATCAATCTACCTCATCAATCCAAACTCCCTCATTTTATTCTCAACCATTGGATTGATGCTTCATCTCAAACAAACACAACCTCTCCCACAAACATTTACTTCTCACTCATACAACAAATACAACCTCCTTTCTACCCTTGATCTTGCCACTTAACTAAGTGTCCTCTTCACATCTTCACCTTTTATTTCAAACAAGATCAAGAGGATCCCTTCTATCACATCATGTCACATCATGACAACTCACACACAACTCATTCATCCTTATCCAACATGTGTGTAAATGAATTTAAAATTCAAATTTCAAATCTTTCCCCCCTTTTTTCTCTAAGCAAAGAATATTCTAAAAATGTTCTATTATACCTTAACTAGCAATTTCAAATCTTTAGCTGGATCCCAACTATATACCCAAAAAAACCTTTTCTGATAATTCTTTTCTCTCTTTACAATATCGAATAAGCAAAAACGCTTTTAATACTTCACAAATGTTTTTATCAAATGGCTATTTGAGTTGGTTGACCTTAAGCATAAGAATGATTGAGAGGTCATAGCATGAAGTACAATTGGGGGTTTAACAATTGTGGGTATTTAAAACACCAAGTCCCGAAGAAATCATCTTTGGGAATCAGGTGCGCTGGCCATGTGCTAGCACGTGAGCATCGCGCCATACACGAATTATATTTTTACAATTTGTCCTCCTTGGCCTATAAATACCCACCCTTGGCCTTTACATTTCTCACCTCCTGCAAACATTTTTTTCTCTCTTTTCTTTTCTCTAATCCTCTAAGTCTGAACATTATCTGTTTTTAATCTTCTCCTCTATCATCCATTGAAGAACACACATCTTCGCAAGAGAGCCACACAGGTGCTTAATCCACACTTGTGTGTTTTGTCGAGGGTCTTCTTTCTCATACCCTTTCTATTTGAATCGAGTCTCTAGGTTAGGTTAGGACTTTTTCACCATCTATCTTTTTATACAAACGACTTGTAAGGGAAGTCTTGTATCTGTGGGATCAAGCCTAGATCATTGTAGATCTAGTTGGGGTTTTATAAGCTTCCAAGGGGAAGGCTTTTAGAGTTCATAAGTTAAGTCGAATCATGGGTTCTTAGGGGTGGATTCCGAGGGCGGAATACCATAGGTAGTAACTCTTTTGTGTGAGCACCGAGCTTTGTTGAAAGTCGGTGAAGTTAAACTGTAATACGGTTTATAGTCCACTATAAGGATTATACTAGGAATGATATCGGTGTCGTGGATTCGCAACTAGACGTATAGAAGGTCTAAACCCCCACTTCCCGAACCAGTATATATTGTGGTGTCGCTTCTTCTCTCTTCTTCTCTCTATCTACTTATTGTTCTAATTGCAAACTAGATTAGTACACCACTCGGCTCTTTCGAGACTTGAAGTTTTATAAACTTCGAAGAGGTCAAGAAAACCGTATTCACCCCACCGCCCCCTCCCCCCGCCACCCTTCGGATTTCTTTCCATATGCTTCTCCTTCCACTTATTTGAAAGTGGTTTTAAGGGTATGGATATCTTTAAAATGCCATTGGCACTAGAGTTCAAATTTATAAGATAAGTGATTTCAAGTTGAAATGTTTTACAGACTCTGTCTAGGCAAAGTGTTTAAAAACTAGAAAATCAGTATCAGGGGTCTGTGTATTTTTTGGTAAATCCTTTATTTCTTGGAAAGTAAGAAGCGGGCTACTGTTTCTAGATATTTTGCGTAGGCAGGATATAGATGCATGGCTAGTGCTACTTGTGACTTAATTTGGATCTCTAATATTTTGCAAAGTTTCAAGGTCACTAATGTCTTTCTAATAGATCTTTATAGTGATAGTATTTATGCAATTCAGATTGCAACAAAACATGTATTCTGTGAGAAAACCAAACATGTTGAGATTGATGTTTATGTTGTTAGAGAGAAAGTTCAAGCTGGTATAATAAAAACTGAAAAAGGTTGTTCTGCAAATCAAACTGCATATATTTTCACTAAAGCTTTTGGGACTGCACAACATAGGAAGTTATGCAGTCAGCTGAGCTTGTTTGATATGTTTGGGAAAAGAGTTTGTTTCTCTTTTTTAGTTTGAGAGAGGGTGTTAAGTAATGTGACAAAATAATCAAGGTGGTTTGTTAGTTTTTTGGTTTTTAAATGTGCAGGGGCCTTTTTGTTCAATTGAAAGTGAAGTTAGAAGTTTTGTTCCAGAAAAGACAAGTTTGTATCTCAAAGGGCTTAAGTGCAACATTACAGTATATATAGAGGTGGATCCAGCTAGGGTTTGATAACTTGGAGTCATATCTCTCTTACTCTCTCGTTTGTAGTATGTTTGATTTTGTGTGTTTGATATTTATCTCAATATCAGTTCGATTCATCTTTTTGTATTGATTTATTAAAAAAAATTTGAACGGCGATGATTTATTAAACAAAAAACTAGCAAGGCGCTAGAATTATAACGACGATTTAAGCCAATCAGTCCAGCTGATATACATTTTACCTCTAGACATTAACCATGAAAAGGAAAAAAGACGAATATTATCAAATATGTCACACTTCCTCATGATTTGGGAATGAAACATGACATTATTCCTAAAGCGCCATAGCACCCATCAAGTAGAAGCGAAAATAACATAGGCCTTGGTTTTCAAATCTTTAGAAGCATTCCACATGAGATACCACAAGTCCCAGTCTTCATAAGAGCTAAGCAAAGGAAGTTTAGAATCACATCATCCTCTAACAAGGGACCAAACACCACAAGCAGTATCACAAGTGAAGAACCCATGAGAATTAGATTCCACATGTTTGTTGCACAGCGGGCACATAATAGAATCAATATCCAAGCCCCGAGAAGAAAGATTAAGACGATGTGGCAGCCGATCCAAGAACAAACGCCACATGAAAATATTAACTTTACGAGGAATAGCCTTGAACCACCTAGTGCAGGGAAGGGAATTAAGAAGCATGCAGTCGTCAATATGAATCCTAACATCACTAACCGAATAAATACCATCCGAGGATAAAGAAGAAGAAACCACATCAACATCGTTAGATAAAATGACGGAGCTGAGATCCATAAGAAGACTGTTGAGATCAGCCAACGTTCTACCTCCATTGATCGGCCTATACCAATCCCATGACCAATCTCCATTTGCAAAATGATCCCTTAGAGTGCAATCCCTCTCTAATCTAAATAATCGGTTGAACCGTGAACATAATGGCACATCTCCAAGCCAAGTGACTTTCCAGAATCAAATCAAAGAGCCATCTCCAGCTTTGAAACTAATAGAATTCAAAGGAACAATACCACTTGAATGGACCTAGAAAATAGTACCGACAATGCGAGCCCATAATCCATTTGTTTGACATCCTTTACGATCAATACCCGCTTCATCACCATGTATAGATTTCACAACATTCACCCAAAGGGCATTGGGATTTTTTAGGAGACGCCATCTCCATTTTAAAAGTAACGAAGCATTAAAGGCCTTGAGACTAGCCACACCTAAGCCTCCTTTATCAAGAAAAGCAAGAATATTAGACCATTTAATTCAAGAGAGCTTCTTTTTGTCACCAGTTGCACCCCAGAAAAAAGTGGCACGAAGACTTTCGAGGTGTTTAGTAACAGCTTCTGTAGCTTTGAAAATAGACAAATAGTAAATACCTAGACTTCCAAGGACCGCTTTGATAAGAGTAAGGCGACCACCTAAAGATAACAGATTTGTTTTCCAACTCGACAATCTAGCTTTAAAATGATCAATAAGAATAGTCCAATTTGAAATACGACCCATATTCGACCCAATAGGCAAGCCAAGATAAGAAAAAAAGGGAGCTAGAGGAACAACCCGTACCTTCAGCCATATGGATAACTTCCTTCGAAGAGACCCCCACACCATAAAGATTGGACTTGTTGATATTGATTTTAAGCCCAGAATCAAGGAAAATACATCGAGGATACGAATGATATTGTCCATGTCACTTTGATGCCACTCGGCGAATATAATAACATCATCCGCATAAAATAAATGCGATAAATGTAGACTAGGGGAGCCAATTTTAATACCCCAAAACAAGTTAGCAGCTAGCCCATCTTTAAGCATGATATTAAGATTGTGTTAGTTATTTTGGTGAGGGTGTGTTGTTTTGTGATTTTTGATGTTTGTGCGCGTTCTTTTTTTGTTGTTGTTTGTTTTTTTTTTGTTTTTTTATTGTGTGTTGTGTTTGTTTTTTTTTTTGTTTTTGTTGTTTTCGTGTTGTTTTTGTTGTTTGGTTTGGTTTTTTTGTTTTGTGGTTTGTTTATATGTGTGTTGTGTGTTTTTATGTGGTTTTTTTTTGTTTGTGGTGGTTGTGTTTTGTTTTGTTGTTGTTTTGTTTTGTGGTTTTTTTTTTTAGTGGTTGTCGATTTTTGGTTGGACTGTTGTTTTGCTTGTTTTGGATTTGTTTGTGTTTTGTTCGGTGTTGTTATTGGCAGTTATGGGATATTTGTTGTTTTCTTTGGAGTTATTGTGTTATGGCTTGTTGTATGGTTTGTTCTTTTTGTTTGTGGTAGTTGTTTGCTTGTTGTTTATGGTTTGCTGTTTTGCTTGTTGTGTTTTTGTTTGGTTGTTTTTTGGTTTGGCTATGATTCTGGTGTTGCTTTATAAGTTGGCTTTTGGGTTGTTTTTTGTTTTTTTTTATTGTTGTTTTGGTTGTTGTACTGTGTTTTTTTTTTGGTTTTCTGGTGGTTTGTGGTTGTGCTGTGGTTTTTGTGCTTTTGTGCTGTGCTTTTGGAACGGTGGTTTGGTGTTTGAGGTTTTGGGAGTGTTTTGGTTTTGATTGATTTGGTTTGGTGTGGTTTTTTTTTTTTTTGTTTTGTTTTTTTGTTATTTTTGTTATTGGTTTTTTCTTTGGTTTGTTTATTACTTGGTTCGGTGGTGCTTTTGTTTGGTACTTACTTTTTGGTTTTTTGTGGTTTTTGTGCTTTGGGCTTGATTGTTTTGTGTTGGTTGTGGTTTTGTCGTTTGTGCTGAATGTTTTTTCTGTTGTTTTGTTGGGTTTTGTTTTTTTTGGTTTTTTTTTTTTTTTGGTTGTTGTGTGTGGTTTTTGTGTGTCCGTTTGATAGTGTGTCATTGGAGCTTTGTGGTTTTGTTTGGGTTGGTTTTTGTGTGTTTTTGGTTTTTAAATTTGTTGTTTTTTGTTTTTGTTTGCTTTGTGGTAGTTGGATTTTTTGGTTGTCTTTTGGTTTGGTGTGGTTGTTTTGTGTCTTTTGTTGGTCATTGTTTTTTGTTTGTTGGTTTTGTTAAGTGGTTTTATGTCTTTGTGGTGTTTTTGGGTTTGTGTTTTTGGTTTTGGGTTGTGGAGTTTTTGGAGTTGTGTTTTGTTGTTTGTTTTGTCTGTTGTTTTTTTGGTTTTTTGTTGTTTTGGAGTTTTGTTTTGTTGGAGGTTTGTTGGCTTGTTTTGTTTTGGTCTGTTTTGTTTTGGTGTTTTTTTTTGTTTTGCTTTGGTTTTTGGTTTGGATTTGTATTGGTGAGTGGAGGTGTAATTTGTGCTGTTGGTGGTTTCTGTTGGTTGTTTGGGTTGGTTGTTGTGGTTTTTTTGGTTTTGTTGGTTTTTGGTTTTGGTTTTGAGGTTGTGTTGTGTTTTTGTGTGTTTTTGGTAGTGGTGGTTGTTTTTTTATTTGTGTGGGTTGTGTTTTTTTTTTTTTTTGGATTTTTGGATTTGGTGGAGTTAAATTGTAATACGGTTTGTAGTCCACTAAAAGGATTATACCAGTGTAGTATCAGAGTTTGGATTCATAACTGGATGTATAAGGGAGACTAAACCCCTTCCCAAACCAACTTTATCAGGTGTTTGTCTCTTCTTCTCTCATTTCAAAGTATATTATAACACCACTCGGCCATGTCAAGACTTGAAGTTTTATTAACTTCAAAGAAGTCAACAAAACTGTATTCACCCCCCCCCCCTCTATGGTTCTAAAATTGGTATCAAAGCAGTTTACTCAAGTTTTCAAGCGATAAAGCCTTCCCGATAAGTCATTTTAAGTTGAAAATTTCTTTTTCAAAAATTCAAAATCCAGACTCCGATTTTTGAAAAAGTAGAGTAAAGATCTATGGCTCAATAGATTATGTCGATGGGTGTTCCATGCAAAGACCACCTTTGCTAGAACCAAATGGTTTTTGCTTTTGGAAAGCCCGCATTGAGACTTATGTTAAGTCCAAAGATATTGACTTATGACAAGTCATACAAAAAGGCGATTTCTACTATGAAGTTGAAGACTCAGAAACTAAATTGATGAATGAAATGTCGTATGAACTTCTTGAAGATGATCAAAAGAAGAAACTTAGAAAGAACAATGAAGCCAATATGACTCTTTATAATTCTCTACCCCGAAAAGAGTACGAGCGAGTCTTCATGTGTAAAACTGCCAAGGAGGTTTGGCATACACTTATCATCACTCACCAAGGCAATTCACAAGTCAAGAATTGCAAGATTCATCATCTCACTCAAGAATATGAGAAGTTCTCAATCTCTAATGAATAAATTATTGATAGCGACTTCACAGGATACAACGCTATTATGACTAGTCTAAAATCTTTAGATCCGGACTACTCTAGCAAGAATCACGTAAGAAAGTTTCTTCATGCTCTTCTATTAAAATGGAGAGCCAAGGTGATGGCCATTGAAGAAGCCAAATGATCTTGGGAAATGACGGGGTAGTTTCCAAGACCACTACGAAAGATAAGGTCAAATCTCTAGCTCTTAAAGCTAAAGTCACTAGGGAGAAAACTGGTGACGATAGTGATAGCCAAGATGGAAGTGATGAAGATGTAGATGAAGAAGAAGAAGACGAAGCATTCAATTTGATGTCTAGGAACTTTCACAAGTTCTTTCGCAAGGGTAATCGGTTCAGACGCGGAAATTGATTTGGCAATGGTGGTAATTGATTCGGTAAAGGCCGTGGTAATAGCTTCGTAAATACAGGTGGTGAAAGCTTGAAGCAAAAATGAGCTTGCTACAATTGCGGAATAGAAGGCCACTTTGCTAGTGAGTGTAGAAAGCCAAAGGAGAACAATGCTTTTATTAGAGGAGCATGGAGCGATAGTGAAGACGGGGACGTAACCCCAAATACGAGAACTGTCTTAGGTCAATCACTCTCAAGAGGGGTAGTATCCAATCATCTAACTCTAATTAGGATTTATATTATTATTCCGATTTCAAAAAGAAGAATAAGGACACTCTAAAGTTTAACAAGGATTTTGCTAAAACTTTTGAAAAACTTTTAAAAGAAAAACGATCTCTCGAAAATGAGAAATCAAAACTAGTAAGTAAAGCCAATGATCTTGAATTAGAAGTAAAGAAACTTGTAAATGATAAAGAGGTGATTGAACCTTGCAAAACATGTGATGTACTCACCAAAGCGGTTGACTCTTTAAAATATAATGTTTCTAGACTTTAAGATGAAGCATTAAATTTTTTAAAATTCAAAAAGAGTAGCATTGTTTTGGACGATATGCTAAGTCGTCAATTTTTTTGCCAAGATAAGGAAGGTCTTGGATTTTCAAAAAATGATAAAAACACTTTCGCAAGTCCAAACAAACCAATAGTGTTTGTAAAAGAGAGTCAAAAAAAAAACTTCGTCAAAAAGCTTCGTTAAACCCGTAGTACCTCGAACTCACTTTGCAAGCACTTGAGGCTCCTAAGCACCCATTATAAGAGTGGAAACAAGACATCACTCAAGCTCACATAATGGACTTAGATACACACAATCTCGAGTTGACCTTAGACCTATTTTACCAACACTAAATATAAGACCTTCAAACTCATATAACCAAAAACCTTCTTTTCAAAATAATCACTTGTCGGAAAGTAGCAATTTTCAAAAACAACCAAAGGTTTTCGTATCATCAACATAGCACCTTCCAAAGGAAAGAAAACTCCTACCTAAATCAAAGGCTAAAAACACCTTGGAACGTTAGACCAAACTTTTAAAACTCCCATAATTTTCAAAACAATCCTTGGTCCGCGTTCTCAAAGTACGGCCTACATAAACTATGTGCATTACTACAAGAACCAAGAATGGTTAACTTGGGAACCATATTTTCTAACCATAAAGGACCCATAAAATAATGGGTACTACGACCTTGAATTCATATTTGCTTGTAGGTGTGTCTTAAAAGCGATCTACTACCAGATGATTGGATTATGGATAGTGGCTGCACTAAGCACATGACCGGGAATAGATGATTGTTTACTTTGTACAAGGTGTTTGATGGTGGACATGCCATATTTGGGAGCAACCTAAAGGGCAAGGTCGTCGATGGAGGTGATATTACCCAGACTCCATTACAATTACCAATGTTGAGCATGTTAGTGGTTTAGCTTTTAACTTGATTAACGTAGGTCAATTATGTGATGATGATTGCGTAGTTAGATTTACTAAAGTAGATTTTACTATTAGTAAAGATGGTAAAATGCTAGCTAAAGGACATAGGAGAAATGGTCTATATACTTGCAAATTAGGAGATAACTCCAAACAACAAATTCGTCTTGCATGCGTGATGGATAACTCAACGCTTTGGCATAGGAGGTTAGGTCACGCCAATATGAGGATAGTTCAAAACTTAGCTTCCAACGAGTTAGTAAGGAACCTACCCAAGTTGAGCTTTGAAAAACACTTTTGTGATACATATGGTCTAGGAAGTCAAGGTAATGCAAACAATAGGACTAGGAAAGAAGTGTCAATTACTAAGGTTTTAGAGTTGTTACATTTAAATTTGTTTGGTCCATCTTCAATTAAAAGTTACAGAGATAACTTCTACACTTTAATAATTATAGATGATCACTCAAACTACACTTGGGTTGTGTTTGTAAAGTCTAAGGAAGATGTCTTAGAAAAATTTAAAACATTGTGTAAAAAGCTTGAAAACCTGCATGATTGTTCTATTGTTTCAATTATAACAAATCATAGTAGTGAATTTGATAAATTGCAATTTGGAAGCTTTTATGAACAACATGGAATGTCTTATAACTTGTCAGGCTCGTTCACTTCTTAATCAAGTAAGATTGTTGAAAGAACACATCGCAAGTTAAGAAAGATGAGTTGTGTTGTGTTAGCCGAGTAATCCATTCTACAAAAGTTTTGGTGTCATGCATTAGATACGGCAACATACATCTTTAATAGGGTCTATATTAGGAAATTTATTAATAAAACACCCTACAAAAATCTTAGAAATATGAAGCCATCATTAGAGTACTTTAGGGTCTTTGGTTGTAAAGTATTTATACTTAACACTAAAGTACATCTCACCAAGTTTGACCTAAAGTCGTGTGAAAGTATGTTTTTAAGATACTCTCAAACTAGTAAAGCATACATAGTGCTTAACAAGGGAAAAAAAATGAGAATTGAGGAATCTCTCAATGTTACCTTTGATGAGAGCTTGTCTGAGCCCAAGTCATCTTCTTTGGTAGACGATGAGAGGATTGATGAACCCATAGTTCAAGATCTTAATGGGTCGCTGTCATTACAAGTTAATGTTTTGGATGAAGGCTATCCTAAGAGTCTAAAAGAAGCTAGAGGTCACCCAATAGAACAAGTAATGGGTAAGTTGAATGAGAGAACACTTAGGTCTAAGAACAAACAAGCTTAGGATTTTCGCATGACATTACCAAAGTCCAAATTGCTCGTGTCTAGTTGAGATTGTTCATGGCTAACATGCACCATAGGATATTGATTTGAGAGTGTAAGGGGTCAAAAATAAGAAGTCTAGAGGTTGTTTGCATACCCTTTTAGAGATAATTGTGCTCTTAGAGCTTGTGTGCTTATGTGTTGTGTGCTAGGACTTACGTGAAAGGCATGGAAGTTAAGCAACATTGTTGTTTTAACGAGATGAAGGATAGACGTCAATGCATTATTCAAACTATGGTTGACATTATCTCGTAATCTACATGTCAAACTTATGTGCTATGAACCGAAATTTGATCTACATATTGTCAATATTGCAATAATCATCGCCTCGCATATTTAAATATGTGAAATCGATTTATTCACAACATTGCATGCTCCATTCCCCATGATAGACATGAAAGATTAAATGGACAAATTCATTGATAAAATCACTTTGGATCACAACTCACCCTTGTGTTGAAAATGTTGCAATTGTGTCAACTTGCTCATTTTATGTGTTGATTGCATGCTATGTGTATTAGGATAGAAAAGAAAAGAACTTTTTGCAAACATACAAACTACTCACGTAGTTAAAGAGAATTCTTTTGAAATTGAATTCGATATGGTATTGTATAACATATTAAAATACACAAATAATAAACCTGATAATATAGTCCTCTCGTCTGAGAAACTATGAAACTAATTCACCATACACTATGGTAATTAGTATTATCAGTGTTGACATAACACATCGACCATAAGTCCGAGATATTGTACTTAAAAGCACTTTGCTATTTTATGATGGATTATGTGTCCAATATGTGTAAAATATCCAAAAAGGATGAAAATGCACATTGAAGTAGGATTGATAACTTGGACCACTCATCCAAAATCCTAAGTATTTTCTTTGTAACACAATGAAAATAAAGTTATCATTTTTAAAAATCCAAAATGGTGATTAAGGATCTCTACATAACAAATTACAATGGAAGTATCATGCATGGAAGTATCATACACAACAAACTTCAAACAATAACCTTAGTTTCAACCAAGCATCATTAGATTCTCAACCTAAAACTTCTAATCACCAAGGCAAAATCTCCTTTCCAATATAGTACCTTACTTACAAAAGGCATAACTACCTTAAACTTTAAAGAATCAAAAGTACTAAGTCTAATCTCTCAAAAGCTACTTGCTAAATTCAAAATCCTTTACCTAACACAAGTCTCACCTCTATAAAATAATATCAACTAAATCACTATCATCTACACCATCATAAATCCCCATAAAATTATGGTGCTTCAGGATAATCAAGTTGGCTCTCCAAATAGTGTGTTTGACAATGAGATGTTTGAAATCTCAAGTAATGAATCTGACCTTGACGTAATCACTCGCCTTAATGATGAAGAAGTTAACAGTGATAATGTGGTCATTCCACAATCTCCTAATAAAGAAGTGATAACTAGAATCTATAACACCATGATCTCTCCCTCTTTAATAAGGGAAGTTATGATTTGGGATAAGATAGGGAATCCCTTAAGCCCAAATCACATTGAGCATGGCTACTCAATTTATTGTGAAAATACAATAAATACAATCATCTCAATCAAAGATCTTAGTGAAGAAAACATGAATATGCTCTCCTCTATCAATGAAGCAATTAAACTCACGCTAGCAATAACTACCAACATGAGTCGTGTCATTGAGAATATTATTGAGAAGCAAGAATCAAGTGATAACATTAAAGAGTAGGATACTTTGAAAATATGTGATATTGGCAATAGGCTCAATCAAATGTACAACTTATGTGAAATCTATGTGGTTCTTAATAAAATGTGCTTCATTTATGTGTTTTCTACCTCTTGCTTGCTCAACAAAAAGTAATTGGAGTCATAAATATATATATACATATAAATGTTAAAATATGTATATGAATATATGCAATAATTTACAAAGTCTTAATAATTCACATTTGCACTCCTCTATGTTTCCAAGATTCGAAATGGTAAGCTAACCCATGTTGGACTTGCACATGTGTATATGTTTGTTGCTTGTATCGTTTTATGTTTGTTTGTTGCTAGCTGTAGCAAAAAACACTCAAAGGTAATGCTCTTGACCCATGGATCCCCGCCTTGGAACAAGGGGGAGCAACGATCTAAGAGGAGCACGTACAATGGTATCTATTCTATCAACATTCCAAGTAGAGACCAACATCATGCCTTTTTGATTTGACAAAAGGGGGAGAAGGAAAGCAAAGCTAATTGATGCTTATTGGATCGGGATAAGCAAGCAATTACGAAAGCAAAGAGCAATAACATAAATTGGAGTAGACAAGCTATGTAAGACTCATAAGGTAAAGACAATGTTTAAGCTTCATCAAATTACAAGGCCAAGATCAAGACGCGAACTTCATCAACGAGGGTCTTTATCTTCGCTACGTTTGTAAATTTATTTGCTTTTTGAAATTCTATTTGTCATCATCAAAAATGGGGAGATTGTTGGTGCAACATTGACTATGATCTCCTTTATGTTTTAACGATGACAAATAAACATTCTCAAAACGTAAAATCACAAACGGTAGCTTAAATCCGCAAAACCGGATTTCACCATCTGGCGCGTTGGACACGCGTCAGCGAGTGGCCAGTGCGCCACAAGCGAAATCCGTTTTGCGGATTTAGCAATTTCCGGCTTTCCTCTTACCCGACACATGTAAAAACATCAATAAAGGTATGTATACGATATTTGAGCATTTGGGAATACTCCAAACGAGGTTTACTTAGAGAGGAGCAAAAACGAATCCTTTCATTTTTCTATAAAATGCCAAATCAAAACGTCTCTAGTCGAGGCCGAGACTTCTTTGTAACCTAGTATGATCATATTTTCAACATACCAACAAGCAAAAGTATTTGTTTGACCTTAATCTAGATTTACATTGTTCCTAATCACATAACGGGTTTTACTCCCTTATTGGTCAAACTAAGTTAAAGGTCACTTTGCGTAAACACATGCTTTCCCGTTATGGGATATGCTTTACTTAAGATGCAAAACACTTAGATTGTTTACATCAAGATTATTAGTTATCAAATCCATTGTTGATTATCATAGATTAAAGTCTAAATGACTAATTGAGTTTGTGGTATTTTGAAGTTAATCATACTTTGACTTTTCTCACTTTCTTACCCATACAAATGTTTTATAAACTCACATGTATTCCTCACATGTATAAGTCTACACTCCTTCTACATAATCTTTCTACCCATTCTTCCTAATTACTTGTTTACCCTTCTTACCCAACAAGTGATTTCATTTCTTCCACACATACTCCAAACATATTCTTCCTAAATAATCCCATAATCACATTTGTCCACTCTTTCCTCTCTTACTGGCAATGTGATTATTTACCCAAATCAATCCTTTGATTTCATCCTTATCTTCATCTTCATCTTCAAACCTTCATACACATAAACCTTCACCAAATAAACCTCAAATCCTATCCTCCATATGCCAACTCACATTCCCTTACACAATGTACTTCTCTTGTACTTGTTGTACTTCTATGTCTCCCACATTCCAAACAATATATCCCATATCTTTTCAAAACATTCTCCACCACATGCTTACTATTCACCTTCTTACCCATACAATTCAAATTACACACACTCAAACATACTTCTCTTCTACCCTTGATCAAGCCACCTCATCAATCTAAACTCTCTCATTCTATTCTTAACCATTGGATTGATGCTTCAAAACACAACCTCTCTCACAAACATTCACTTCTTACTTACACAACAAACACAACCTTCTTTCTACCCTTGATCTTGCCACTAAATCAAGTGTTCTCTTCACATCCTCACCCTCCATTTCAAACAAGATCAAGAGGCTCCCTTCTATCACATCATGTCACATCATGACAACTCACATACAACTCATTCATCCTTATCCAACATGTGTGTAAATGAATTTGAAATTCAAATTTCAAATCTTTCCCCCTTTTTTCTCTAAGCAAAGAATATTCTAAAAATGTTCTATTATACCTTAACTAGCAATTTCAAATCTTTAGCTGGATCCCAACTAAGCGAGTTAGACTTTGAGAAATACCTAAAAAACCCCTTTTCGATAATTCTTTTCTCTCTTTACAATATCGAATAAGCAAAAACGCTTTTAATACTTCACAAATATTTTTATCAAATGGCTATTTGAGTTGGTTGGCCTTAAGCATAAGAATGATTGAAAGGTCATAGCATGAAGTACAATTGGGGGTTTAACAGTTGTGGGTATTTAAAATGCCAAGTCCCAAAGAAATCATCTTTGGGAATCAGGTGCGCTGGCCATGTGCTAGCACGTGAGCATCGCGCCATACACGAATTATATTTTTACAATTTGTCCTCCTTGGCCTATTACTACCACCTTTGCCTTATATTTTCACCCTTTTTTTATTGCAAAATTTTTTTCTTTTTTCTCTTCTCTAATCCTTCTTGAACATTCATTATGCTTCCATATTTTCTCCTTATCATCCATAAAGAACACACATCTTCGCAAGATGAAAGCCACACGGTGCTTATCCCACTTGTATGTTTTGTCGAGGGTCTTCTTTTCATACCTTTTTATATGAATCGAGGTCTTAGGTTAGGTTAGGACTTTGGTTACCACTATCTTTTTTACCAAACAACTTGGTAAGGGACGTCTAGTATGGGATCACAAGCAAGATCATTGGAGATTAGTTGGGTTTTATAAGCATCCCGGGGCGCTTTTAGAGTTCTAAGTTCAGTGAATCATGGGTTCTTTAGGGTGGATTCGAGGGCGAAATAACTAGGTAGAAAATTTTTGTGTGAGCCCGAGCTTGTTGAAAGTCGGTGGAGTTTAAACTGTAATACGGTTTATAGTCCCCATAAGGATTATCTCGGTCGAACGTGATATCGGTGTTGGATTCGCAACTAGGACGTATAGAAGGTCTAAACCCCATTCCCGAACAGTATATATATTGGTGGTCGCTTCTTTCTCTTTTTTTATTACTTATTGTTCTAATTGAAATAGATTAGTCACATGGCTCTTTCGAGACTTGAAGTTTTATAAACTTCGAAGAGGTCAAGAAACCCATATTTACCCCACCGCCCCCCCCCCCCGCCACCCTTCGGATTTCTTTCCATATGCTTCTCCTTCCACTTATTTGAAGTGGTTTTAAGGGTATGGATATCTTTAAAATGACATTGGCACTAGAGTTCAAATTTATAAGATAAGTGATTTCAAGTTGAAATGTTTTACAGACTCTGTCTGGGCAAAGTGTTTAAAAACTAGAAAATCAGTATCAGGGGTCTGTGTATTTTTTGGTAAATCCTTTATTTCTTGGAAAGTAAGAAGCGGGCTATTGTTTCTAGATATTTTGCGTAGGCAGGATATAGATGCATGGCTAGTGCTACTTGTGACTTAATTTGGATCTCTAATATTTTGCAAAGTTTCAAGGTCACTAATGTCTTTCTAATAGATCTTTATAGTGATAGTATTTATGCAATTCAGATTGCAACAAATCATGTATTCTGTGAGAAAACCAAACATGTTGAGATTGATGTTCATGTTGTTAGAGAGAAAGTTCAAGCTAGTATAATAAAAACTAAAAAAGGTTGTTCTGCAAATCAAACTGCATATATTTTCACTAAAGCTTTTGGGACTGCACAACATAGGAAGTTATGCAGTCAGCTGAGCTTGTTTGATATGTTTGGGAAAAGAGTTTGTTTCTCTTTTTTAGTTTGAGAGAGGGTGTTAAGTAATGTGACAAAATAATCAAGGTGGTTTGTTAGTTTTTTGGTTTTTAAATGTGCAGGGGCCTTTTTGTTCAATTGAAAGTGAAGTTAGAAGTTTTGTTCCAGAAAAGACAAGTTTGTATCTCAAAGGGCTTAAGTGCAACATTACAATATATATAGAGGTGGATCCAGCTAGGGTTTGATAACTTGGAGTCATATCTCTCTTACTCTCTCGTTTGTAGTATGTTTGATTTTGTGTGTTTGATATTTATCTCAATATCAGTCCGATTCATCTTTTTGTATTGATTTATTAAAAAAAATTGAACGGCGATGATTTATTAAACAAAAAACTAGCAAGGCGCTAGAATTACAACGACGATTTAAGCCAATCAGTCCAGCTGATATACATTTTACCTCTAGACATTAACCATGAAAAGGAAAAAAGACGAATATTATCAAATATGTCACACTTCCTCATGATTTGGGAATGAAACGTGACATTATTCCTAAAGCGTCATAGCACCCATCAAGTAGAAGCGAAAATAACATAGGCCTTGGTTTTCAAATCTTTAGAAGCATTCCACATGAGATACCACAGGTCCCAGTCTTCACAAGAGCTAAGCAAATGAAGTTTAGAATCACATCATCCTCTAACAAGGGACCAAACACCACAAGCAGTATCACAAGTGAAGAACACATGAGAATTAGATTCCACATGTTTGTTGCACAGCGGGCACATAATAGAATCAATATCCAAGCCCCAAGAAGAAAGATTAAGACGATGTGGCAGCCGGTCCAAGAACAAATGCCACATGAAAATATTAACTTTACGAGGAATAGCCTTGAACCACCTAGTGAAGGGAAGAGAATTAAGAAGCACGCAGTCGTCAATATGAATCCTAACATCACTAACCGAATAAATACCATCCGAGGATAAAGAAGAAGAAACCACATCAACATCGTTAGATAAAATGACGGAGCTGAGATCCATAAGAAAACTGTTGAGATCAGCCAACGTTCTACCTCCATTGATCGACCTATACCAATCTCATGACCAATCTCCATTTGCAAAACGATCCCTTAGAGTGCAATCCCTCTCTAATCTAAATAATCGGTTGAACCGAGAACATAATGGCACATCTCCAAGCCAAGTGTCTTTCCAAAATCAAATCAAAGAGCCATCTCCAGCTTTGAAACTAATAGAATTCAAAGGAACAATACCACTTGAATAGACCTGGAAAATAGTACCGACAATGCGAGCCCATAAGCCATTTGTTTGACATCCTTTAAGATCAATACCCGCTTCATCACCATGTATAGATTTCACAACATTCACCCAAAGGGCATTAGGATTTTTTAGGAGATGCCATCTCCATTTTAAAAGTAACGAAGCATTAAAGGCCAATGAGAACTAACTAACCCACACCCAAAGCCTCCAATTAGCAAGAAAAGCAAGAATATTAGACCATTTAATTCAAGAGAGCTTCTTTTTGTCACCAGTTGCACCCCAGAAAAAAGAGGCACGAAGACTTTCGAGGTGTTTAGTAACAGCTTCCGTAGCTTTGAAAATAGACAAATAGTAAATACCTAGACTTCCAAGGACCGCTTTGATAAGAGTAAGGCGACCAGCTAAAGATAACAGATTTGCTTTCCAACTCGACAATCTAGCTTTAAAACGATCAATAAGAACAGTCCAATTTGAAATACGACCCATATTCGACCCAATAGGCAAGCCAAGATAAGAAAAAAAAGGGATCTAGAGGAACAACCCGTACCTTCAGCCATATGGATAACTTCCTTCGAAGAGACCCCCACACCATAAAGATTGGACTTGTTGATATTGATTTTAAGCCCAGAATCAAGGAAAATACATTGAGGATACGAATGATATTGTCCATGTCACTTTGATGCCACTCGGCGAATATAATAACATCATCCGCATAAAAAAAATGCGATAAATGTAGACTAGGGGAGCCAATTTTAATACCTCGAAACAAGTTAGCAGCTAGCCCATCTTTAAGCATGATATTAAGACCTTCCATAACAATAATAAAGAGGAAAAGAGACAAAGGATCACCTTGCCTTAATCCTCTCTTTAAAGAGAATTCCGAGGTGGGACTCCCATTAACGAGGATAGAGGCCCTAGAAGATGAAAGACCAGCCTTGATCCAACGACGCCATTGAGAGCTAAACCCTAACTTTTCCATGATATAATCCAAAAAATGCCAACTTACAGAGTCAAAAGCTTTTTCAAAATCGACTTTAAACAACATCATCTTTTTCTTTCGTTTCTTATACCAATCAATAACCTCACTAAGGATAAGCGGCCCATCTAGAATTTTTCGACCCGAGATAAAAGCAGATTATTCATGGCTAATGATCGAATCGATAACTTTGGATAGGCGATTTGCTAAAATTTTAGCAATAATCTTGTAATGAACTCCGATAAGCGAAATAGGTCTATAATCTTTAATAAACAGAGGATTGGAAACCTTGGGAATTACAGTGAAAAATGAAGAATTTAAGCCAGGGGGAACCTACCTGAAGCGAAAAAGCCATTAACAAAACATTGAATATCATGGTGAACAAGATCCCAATATTTCTTGACAAATAGAAACGAAAACCCATCGGGCCCGACGCTTTTTGACTACTACAATCCCATACAGCAGATTTGATTTCCTCTAAAGAAACCATTGAATCCAAAAAGATAACATCATAATCACTTAGACGCTTACTAGCCACAATAGGAGGAAAAGTAACCGATGTGTCGTGACGAGAGAATTTAACTTTAAAAAAGTTGAGGAGCGCCGATTTGATAGCAATAGGATCGGTAATCCACTCTCCCTCATGAAGAATCCCGTTAATCATCCGAGATTTACGTTTGGAGTTGATAATACCATGGAAGAATTTGGAATTTTTATCACCTTCAACGTCCCATTTTAAACGAGCTTTTTGAATAAGGTCCACGGATTCAAGCTTGTCAAGACTTTCTAACTCAAGTAACTTATTAACCCGGAGATCTCTGTCTTCATCATTTACGCAGCCCGCATCAATCTTTTCTTCTAAAGTTCTCAAAGAAAGTAAAATATTTCTCTTTGTACTCTGCTCACTCTCTTTGGTGCGGGAATACCATAGTTTGAGATGAGATTTTAAGCCTCTTAACTTTTTGTGAAAAGTCAAAATGGATCCATTACCCTCATAAGAATAACTATTCCACGCTTCTTTAACGACATCATCAAACCCGTTACGATCAAACCATGAATGAAATAATTTGAAAGGAGTTGGGCCAAAGTCAAAAAACTTACAATGAAGGAGAATAGGGTTATGATCCGACCAAAGTTTATCAAGAACAGTAGCTTGTAAGTGGGGATGATCAGTAAGAACACCATCTAAAACAAGGAAGCGATCAAGTTTACTCAACTTAGAACCAATTTTGTTCATCCAAGTATACATTTTGCCTCCCATAGAAAGATCAATAAGACCAACATCTTGGATGAATGAGTTAAAGATCATGGCATCGCTACTGGAAAAAGAAGAGCCAAACCTTTCATCTTCGCATCTAACTTCGTTAAGGTCTCCAAACAAAATAAAATGGCCATCATGCTGTTGAATGAAAATACGAAGGGACTCCCATAGATTTGCCTTATCAGGTTGTTGTTGCGGGTCGTACACATTGATTAGATAGTAGTTTTTAGTAGCGTTCAACCACTTGCCTTCCACAATAATAAAGTTATCACTACACCAAATCTGACTTTTAGAGAAGACATTAGGATCCCATATTGTAACCAAACCCCCGAATCTACCTCTAGCCATACTACACTCATAGTCGAAAGTAAAGTTTCCCCACATAGATTTCAATTTGAACAACTCCAATTTAGTCATCTTTGTCTCTTGGATACCTAAACATTGGATATTATATTTGAAGCACAACTCTTTGACCCACACGCGTTTTCTCCGTTTCTTTGAGCCTTGAATATTGATTGATAAGATATTCATCTATCAACCATTGACACACCCATCCCATTGATCATCTTCCTAAATGACCTCTTACATCCTTTAACATCGTATCCTAAGGCACCACCTACTTCAATCATTTTATTTATTTCATTGATAAAAGAGAAACCTTTCCTGATCTTTGATTTGCAGTTACCAAAAGAGGTTGAGCACTTAGACGATCTTGATTTGTAGAAAGGAGAAGTGCCAATTGCACCAGTGACAAAGTTATCGAATCCAGGGGGAATACTACCATTTGAATCAACACTCTTTTCTGTCTCCTTTTTTGGGTTAACATTATTACCATTACACTTTGAATCTTTGACCTCGTTAGATTTTTCATCAGGAAGAGCATCTTCCTTAATAAGAGTTTCAAAACCAGGAGGTTTACTACAAGTATCACCAGACACGACCTGATCATCTATATTAATTTTTTCTTGAACTTCATTTGTGGAAAAAGAATATTTTTTCTCCACAACCTGCTCAATGAAGTCATCAAGTATATCATTGTGATCAATGTTGAAAGAATGATCATCATCCTCTTGAATGCCTTCAGAATCGTTGCATTCGAGATCATTCTCAATATTAGTGTTCCAAGTGCTGACTTCTTTAACATTAACATCAAAGATCCTGCCATGAATAATAGCTTTCACCGACTCAGCAATGAAAGAGGGTATTTTAGTAGCGATACAGACTCTTCCCAAACTCATATTATCATCTACATCTGAATCAAAGAATTGAAATTTGCCAAACACACTTGCCACTTTTTTGTAAGCGTTCGAACCCCATGCGCAAAGCGGTAAACCAGTAATTTCAATCCACACCATCCTCTCGTCAATTGTAAACGAAGGGGAAGCAACCCTAATGGCTGACCAAACATTTTGTAAGGATTCATTCGACTTGAAAGTCTCACAAGTCTTAACATTATTAAATTGAATTCAAACCCAAAAACCACCAGCATAATATCTTAACATCGTCAAAACCTTCATTCTTGCATATACGATATATGTTGTTTATCGAATCAACCTCTTTTACTTTAACCAGAACCACAGTAGAGGTATCATCGACAGTAATGAGATCGAGGTCTTTCAAAATAATATGGTTGTCCTTATGTTGATTCACGTTATTCTGAGACCTTTTAACATCTCCATCACCACTTGCCACCGAGGCAAAAAAAGGTTTATGTGAATGTGTATGGTGGCTATTAGAACCAGTAGAGTTGCGAAATTGAGTTACATTAAGATTCTTAAGCCCGAGAAAGTCTTTATTCAATGGGATTGATTCAGTCTTATTTTGTCTCTGGAATTTAGCAACAGAAACAAAAACATGATAACTCCCCATCCAAATGTTAGAGAGCGTGTTAACAAAGGCATCCACATTA
Organism: Tanacetum coccineum; assembly: GCA_026074375.1. NCBI lineage: Eukaryota > Viridiplantae > Streptophyta > Magnoliopsida > Asterales > Asteraceae > Tanacetum > Tanacetum coccineum. Next base: position 27,825 of record BQNB010019815.1, on the reverse strand, counting down.
CTAATTCCCAAGAATCTGACAAAGCCAAATCTCTTACCAATTTTTGAACGCTTGTTGGCAATGAACGCGTCTACTATGCGACCAAATGATTGAAACTCTCTCCATAAACCTTTAGCATCCAAAGACTCAGGAAAATTCGTAACAAAAAAAGGATGTAGCGATTTTTTCAACATCTTTTTCAAACGGGTTATCAATGCGTTTAGCATTAAGATTTTTGTTTTTCCCCATAACCCATGTCTAGCCACCAGGGTCAGGCCTAAGAGAGGAACCTCCAACCATAATAAAAACAGGAGAAAGGGGAAAAGGAAGATGATCTGTGATGGTGGGTTAAAAGGAAGGGTGATTGGTGATGGTGGATTTAGTGCAGGAGTGATCGGTGATGGTGGGTTTATTACAGGGGTGATCGGAGATGATGGGGTTGGTGTACGAGGTGATCGGAGATTACAAGTTTGGTGTATGGGGTGATCGGAGATGATGGGTTTGATGGATTGGTTGATCGGTGATGGTGTTTTTATAGGTGCGTAGGTGAACATGTGTGATTACATGAAATTTCAATGACACGTACATAACATATGATTTAAGAAAATATTGATTTATTGATCAATCTCTTTATTTGATCACTATATATGAGTGTTGAGTGATTGATTGTTGTGAGCTGGTTAGATCTTCCTAGAACGGACAATCTCTTATTTCCTTTGTAATCGTTTGGTTAGCATCCTTTTGAAGACTAATCTTCTTGTATCTTTGAGTAATAATAATAAATCACCAAAGAGTGGTTGATTGGGTGATAGTTGATGTTTATCTCTTTGCCTTATTAGTCTGATATTGTTTACGAAACACGCAAATATAATTAAACTATGCAACGTGTGGCGAGGTATGTAATGGGCGACGACATTGTTCTTCTCGCCAAAAAAAAAACATTTTTTTATTTTTATTTTTTTTTTTTTTTTTTTTTTTTTTTTTTTTTTTTATTTTTTTTTTTTTTTTTTTTTTTTTTTTTTTTTTTTTTTTTCTTTTTATTTTTTGTTTTTTTTTATTTTTATATTTTTTTTTTTTTTTTTTTATTTGTTTTTTTTTTTTATTTTTTTTTTTTTTTTTTTTTTTTTTTTTTTTTATTTTTTTTTTTTTTTTTTTTTTTTTTTTGAAGACTAATCTTCTTGTATCTTTGAGTAATAATAATAAATCACCAAAGAGTGGTTGATTGGGTGATAGTTGATTGTGTTCTTGCTTATAGTCTGATATTGTTTACACGCAAATAGATTTAGCTATGCACGTGTGGCGAGGATGTATGGGCGACGACATGTTCTCGCCAAAACTTTTTGGCCGCATGTCCTCGCCATTTGACTGATTTCGTCCTCACCAATTGGCCCGATTATTGTAGTGGTTGTTGTATCAATTAATTGAAATACCTAATTATCAAAATGTGTCGTATGAAATGAAAACTTGACCTGAATATGTTCCTATTCGTATACAATTATATGGATACCATAAAATTTCTTCCAAAACAAATTCTTTTTTTTATCAAAAAGATAACCAACTGTAGTGAAACACTCGCAAGACAATATAAGATAACGTGTAACTTTTTGTTTTTGTATTGATGGATACTTAAAAACTGACTAGACAGCATCCAAGTTAGTAATTTGTATTCATGACGTCATATATGAGAGTCTTGATCACTTAATAAACCAAAAATTTAAGCGAAGCTATTTTTATTGACTCCTATTATATATTAGGTATTATTATACAAAATTTTCTTTTTTATGAGTTACTAGTACTACTTCATCCGTTTTAAAATTATAGTCTTTATTTCATTTTAAGATGGCTCAAAATAGTAATCCTTTTAATTCTCAACAAATCAAAAAAAAAAAGTTTAATAAGTGAGGATAATATTTGATTAGTTAAAAAATGTGGTGTTGACAATTTTTTTAAACCGGGCGTTTTTTTGTATGATGACAATAATTTTGAGATTCGGGAGCATATATAAGAAGGTGGTGGTGGTTTGGTTGGGTCCAACAAGTGACCATAGCTAGGTTTCCAAACCAATGCTTGTGTAGGCTTACTTGTTGTGGATGTATTCAACTTTATGCGTTGAGGGATGGCTTCTTTGGTTGTGAAATCTCTTTTCTCCAATCAAGTCAAATATCACAATCTCAATGTGTATCTGCTTTTCATTTATTTTGATCATGAACAACTATCATGACCCGTCTAATCTTATAAGGCCACAATTGTCTCATCCACTCCTTTGTGGTGATGAACCATCATATGTCCCCCCTTAACCTCATTATTTATGTAATGCTCTAAAATATCTATTATACGTGTGATGTTTCGTTTTTTGTAGGCCGATCTAGTCAAAAGTTCATTCAACGAATATGACATTTCGTTAAACAAAAACATAATTTCGATAAGTGATAAGACGTGGTGCTTGTATATAACCAAAAACATAAAGAATTCGTAGTAATGTTTTGCGAAAGTTTGTTAGTAAGTGTTGGATACAGGCTATATTAGTTACAAGGTTACTTTTGGTTATATGTGATGGCTGAGAGGTTTCTCAAGGGTGCATTGTTCACACGATATTAGTTCAAAACTTCAAATGTTCATTGCTGATGGCATGTAACGTAAAACGGATGCTATGGGTTCAAACCTTGGTTCCGTGTCTCATTAATCACGGTATTACGTGATTTATCTCTCATTTTAGCCGTAAAGCCGGTGGGTGATCAGGTCCGTCAATTACCCTTTTGTTTAGAGAATTCTTAAAGGGAGCGACCAATTTAACTCCTGTGACTTATCAATTAGTCATGCTTTGGTTATATTAGTATCAAACAAAGCATTTTAAGTTAAACTATATATGACTTGCTAAATGAAACAGTAACCGATCAAGATTTGAATGGCTGAGAATGATTGCATGCATAGAGGTGGGTTTTTTTGTTGTTCTAAGATGATATTTCTCTAGATAAGACAATGCAAGTCAATAAGCATTTTGAGAAAGTTATAAGGCTTAATAAGGAAGTACAAATACTTAATAAGTTATCACATGATTCCATATATTTACTACATATAAAGAGAAAACGGTAAAGCTTTAATCTTGCTTAGAGCACTCGGTACGGGGCATTTTTCTGCCTCGCATCACCCTATAACGCGAGCAAATAACTCGAGCCCAACACCCTCCCTCTCGCGCCATAGGTCGTGGCGCTGAAATTACAAGCCAAGTGATCCGTTGTTTTTTTTGGTATTTGTGTATTATTGGGCTACGTGTGAACAGATGACGTCCTATAAATTGAGTGATGGAGGGAAATGTTTTTTGTGTAAGTTATAGGTTTCGAGTTATAGGAAAAAGACGTTGAGGTGACAACACTTTTTGCCATAACACGATCCGTATGACTCCAGGATACCTGGTGCTCTTAAAAACTTACAAAATGAGTAACGTTATTTGACTAAATTACCATACTTATAAAAGTCAATACAATTTATTAATTATTTAAATACTTAATTACGATTTAATCTACAATTTTTTTACTCTCACTTACACATTACATTACATATATATATATATATATATATAGGATAAAGATCAAATAAAAAGACAAATATTCGTGAGAAGGATAAAAAAAATTATTTTTTTAAAAAAGTTCTTAAAAAATTCTGAAAAAATTCCACAAGATCGTGTATGTTGGTGCATGAAAAAGTTGTAAATGAAGTTTTTCTAAAAGTGGATAGTTTTACCGGAAAAAAATTATGAAAAAAAACGTTTGTGCATTAAATCGGTTTTTTGTGCATCAAAAATTCGTTTTTGTACCCAACTTCTTTTGACTTTTTGCATCAAAATTTTATTGCGCATCAAACTATAACAAGTCGAAAATTTTGTGCATCAAAATTTCTTTTTTTGCGCATTAAAAAAACGTATAAAAACTCAAAATTAGAAAAACTTCTTTTACAAAAGTTTTATGCACCAACATACCTGATTTAATGGAATTTTTTTAGAATTTTTCGAGAACTTTTAAAAAAAAAAAATTCTTTTTATATTTCTCACGAATATTTGTCTTTTTATTTTAACCTTCCTATATATATATATATATAAGTACACACACAAACAAATTTACACTACCAAACACTATCATCACTATGCGCAAGTAATCTTTTAGTATATCTAAAAAGCTCCAAATTTAAATACTCTTTTTTTTAAGAAAATGTTTGTCCGGAAAGTAGAGGATGTAATGTAACCATACCATTTTAGAACAATTATATGCTGATAAATAAAGAACATCCATAATTATTATGTAGGGGTAGGATCTTTACTCCCAGGATTTACTGGCCGGAAGTCCTTTTGGAAGCGGTCTCTTTACTCACAGGATTTATTCTGAGGGTAGAGATAAGATCGGTCTACATTTTACCTCCCACATACTTTGCTCTGGCAGAATTGAGTATGTTGTTGTCCTTGTATCCATAATTATTATGTAGCGTTAGGTTTTTTATTTCTTACTGTGTACATATATTATAGTAACAATAACTTAAGGGAAAAAAAACATGGAAAATGGAAAGCAACATCAAAATTTTATTTTCGTACAAAACAAGGTCCCTCCTATATATAAATAGTTTGCAAAGAAAGCGGGAGGTTATATTAAAAAGCCAATCCATGAGGACCCAAGAACCACGTTCCACTTCTTCTTGCGCAGCTTGCAAGTTCATGAAAAGAAGGTGCACCCCTCACTGCCTCTTTGCACCTTATTTCCGAGCCGATGAGCCCAAAAAGTTCGCCAAAGTTCACAAGGTCTTTGGTGCTAGCAATGTCACCAAGATCCTTAACGAAGTCCCTGAACCACAACGACAAGATGCTGTGAATTCTCTAGTCTTTGAGGCCGAGGAACGGCTCAAAGACCCTGTGTACGGGTGCATTGGTGCTATAGCGTCTTTGCAAGATAAGATGTTCCAGCTTCAGCATGATCTAGCCGTGGCTAAAGCACGGCTAGCTCGATGCTCCTCTAGAACATCTTATGCTTCTTGTTCCACTAACTCACCATTGTTGATGTTGGATGGTGAGTTTGGTATAACGTCTTTTGATGATTTTGTGATGGATCAGGGTGGATTTACGACTGAGTTTCGTCCACACCCTTTTCCATGACTCGAAAATTCCATAGGAATCAAGAGGTCTATGTCCTCCCTAGCTATTATAGTTTCGTTCATTTTAGTGATTTTACAACATAATCTCCTAGTTATATCTCAGTTATTAGCTTGTCTCTACATGTTATGAGCTCGAATTCGACATAAAGGTCGAATTTATGTATATTTGAAGCAATTGAAATGGTGTTTTGTTGTAATTATTGATCTTGAAAAAATTGCCAAAGAGATGCTTATTCTTGTTGCTTTTCTTTTGTCCCCTTTTTTCTTGTGCTTTGCAAATGCAACTCTATGCAAAAAGCAATCAATATTTGTTTGAATGTTTACCTCTCTATATGTACTAGTAATAATCATTTAAGCTTTCTACAATATACATTATTTGATACCCTAAACTCATATCGATCATTCAATATCCTCAACTTAATTTTGTAAATGAATTATCCTTTTTTCGCTGTTTACTTCAATATGATTAGCGTATCGTAGCTGATTCAAAGAGTACATTCAAGAAAATAAGCACCGAGTCAAGCTCAGCTTTGCAAAATAGTAACATCACTTGGTATTTTGTTAATTCTGATTCAAATGCTTATAAACTTGCTTTATCAAATAATGCTTTTTGTTATTTGACCTTATTACTCAAAGTGTAAAGTTACATGTTGACTTTTTCATTAAAAGATAACATAAGATTTGATACATGAGTTAAGGCTGCCCACTGTGGTAGTGGGTCGCGACCTACATTTTCCGACGCTACATCAGCTTTCTCTCTCCGGCGACCTACTGGCGACCTAATGCCACTATGGGGCGACCTTTATTTTTTTTAACTTCAAATTTAAATTTCACAATAAAAACATTATATAAATTTCATTAATAATAAAACCATTACATAATAAACTAAAAAAACAATACATAATTATTAAGAAAACATAAAAACATGACACTAAAATTAAACATAATTATTCAGATAACTTAAACTAATAATCTAAGTTATATCGCTCCTTGATTTCCATCTTCATCTCGAGCAGCTTCTGTTGTTGTATTGGGGGCAAGTTCGTGTCGATTATTGAATTATAGAATAAGATATCTCTGTCCCGTTTCTCCCTTTCGGCTAATTCAAGCGTTCGACGTTGAATTTCTAGTTTCTCCCTTTTCAGTTGTGCAATTTCTCGAGCCTCGGCCTCCCGGATATTCAACTCTCGATTCTTCATCTCCATATAAGCCTGTTGTTCCTTGTCTTTCTTTTCTCTTTTTTTTGTTTCATGTTGTAGAACTTGTCGGCTACCAAATCAACAATTGAAGAAGAGGAACCGGCTGCTTTCTTCTTGGCCTTTGCTCGGTCACGACCCATTGGTCGGAATTCTTGAGTCTCTTGCACAGCCTCATCCGCTTCCTCGTTCAAATTAATACCACCAGATGCTGACCCCGAAGTGGTTTCAGAAGTCTTGGACTTTTTTCGCCCCTGAATTTTGAAAAAATGAGGCATCTCAACGTCTGTCCAACCTGGGTGATCTTTCAATATGTTATAACAATGCTCCAAATTAAAATCACCCTTGTAAATCATTTTGAATTCTGCACAAGCTTTTTGGTACACATCGAGGTCATTTGTACCACTTTCGTGATTCGCTTCAATATTTTTGATGATGGCGCAAAAAGCACCAATTTTAGGGCGAACCCTGTTTTTCCATTTGCTAACGATCGAGTCATAACCTCTTGTTGAACCAGTTTCCTTTTCAAAGTACCTAATAACAGCTTCCCAAAATCCCTTAGCCTTCATACTATTTCCAGAAATATTATTTTCTGAAACATCGCACCAACCTTGGCACAACGCAATCTCTTCCTCCACTGTCCATTCTTTTGGCGGCTCCTTGACCTCCTTGGTCTCATCCTTCTTGGCTTTTGTTGCACGTCTCGAGGGCTTCTTAGGTTTGACGGGTGACACCTCTTCAACAGGAGAGTCGTCTTCGTCGTCGTGAAATGGAACCGAACCGTGAGCTGAACCGTGACCCGAACCATGACCCATAGAATAATCTTGGCTATAGTTATATTCTTGACTAAACATTAACTCCTCAAAGTTCATATCAAGATTGGTAGGATTAATCGGATATTATGGTTGATATGGTTGGGAAGACGTCGATGATTCCATTGTAGGACGATACAACTCGGTTGGTGAATTGTGAAAAGCATTTGGGTTGTTATACGGAGGATTGAATGAACGATTTTGATAAAACATGTTATTATTTTGTGGTGGTTGTGGCAATTGTGTATTATATTCAAAAGTAGGAGATCAAAAAAGGGTGGGCGTTGAAACACCGGATAATTGAAAATTCGGATCCGGTGTTAAATGCGAAGCACTTGGTTGAAGTCGGGAATTTGGAGTTTTTGATTTGAGAGTTTTCTTGTTCTTGTTAAACATGGTGAGTGTTTGAATTGAGAGAAGTTTTTTAAATTGTTGTTTGAATGTGTGATAAAAATGGTGAAGTGAGTGGGTATTTATAGTGTTAAATTTTTAAAATTAAAAAGTTTTTTTTTAATATAAAAACAAAAAATCAGATTTTTGAGAACACGACCGTTAGTCGCTCTGACGACCATCAGACCCATTCGATCTCCGGTTAATTCGGTCGCGACCGACACCCCACTATGGGGGCGACCGACTGCGATCGACGGCGACCGAGCCGGTCGTCCGGCCCATATTGGGCAGCCTAATAAAGGTATTTCAACGAAAAAAAAAATATTCAAACTTCTCCCACTAAATGTAACAGAACTATGATGATCATACAGTAATTGTTAATGACAGATACTTAACATTGCAATAAACTAATATAAGAAATAAAAGCTTGTGACACACAATATTTGTTAATTTTTTCTCAACAAAACCAAAATAAAAATGAAAAGCTACTACTATGTAAGATATAGCGTCAATCCCACATCGCTAGGTGATGAGAAGTGGGTGTTCAATGAGATTTTATAAATACCAAGGTTTATTGTTTATTGAAGTTATCTTTGCGCTTGGGGCAATGACGCAGCTAATGAGGTAATAACCGAGGCGCGTCAATTGCTGGTTGAAAACTATTTCCAAACCCCCTCCTCGGCTTTGGTTTTGCCTTAGCCGTCGAGAATTTTTGGAAGGGTTCCCTTTTATTAGGGTAAAACCCTACAATTTCTAGTGTTAAATTTTGTATTTCTGATCTAGAGTGATAAAGAAAAACAAATTAGCTTATCTAATGATTAAGTTTGTCTTAAAATACGAAAAAAACATCATGGCTCCAAAACTAGCATGGAACTCATAACTCAGATGTTTATTTAACTAGGGAAAGCAAAGCATTTTCGGAAAAAGTTTTTCGTTCTGTGATAAACACACCTTAAGTCCCTATGGGATGATCAAGAAAAGTTAAATGTTGGCGATGCAAATAATCAAATAAAGGCGTGGGAGACATTTAAATTTGAGTCATAATAGGTCCAAACAAATGGCATCGGAAAAGCAAGTTACATAGACGCAACTCATGTTGGCAAAGTGGACTTGTTGAAAAATATTCACGTGATACAAGTTTTCACGATCACAGAAGACGAAGCACAGTGGAATATACATGTTACAAGTGGACAACTCCAAGATCACGGCTCGAGACTTACAGTAACTCAGATATGCCACCATAGCAACATCAAGACACAAGTTATTTTATTGTACGATTTGCAAGCAAGTCAACTAAGAATGAACCTAAACTTTTCCACTGATAAGGAGGGCGCTTGGGCGGTTTAGAGAAAGAATTAAAGCAAAGGATTATAGTAGATCTTTATTTTTTCCCATTTATAAAAACAAACAATCAACACTGTGAAACATCTTAATAGCTTCATTTGTATTAAATATTGAACATCAAATAACTATTATCATTATTAGTTTAGTCAAAACTCACATCCCTGAGGGGGACATTGGCTAGCCCCAATGCACATACTCAGGATATTCAAACCATCAGACAACATGTTTGGCGATTTAAGACTCCTAGTCTTTTCTTTTTTGCTGGCTTAATCATTTATTAACGCCAACCGCTAGGAAACATGATTATTTGTAAATATATAATCTTATTTATACGAAGTCACAGTTGCTTCCCATTCGGTCTCAAACTTTTCCTTGGTGTTCTAGGCATGGTGCACCCCAAAAAACGTATAATCACCCAACCACTTGATAAAGCTAATCTATTTTAGGACCTTCAAAACCCTTAAAAATAGCTTAGTTGACCAAAATTATGACTCTTGCTTTACTGGAATACTACATTTACTTGTTCTCGTAAGCCTGTGTTTGAAATAATTGAATGTAATATTAGAAACATAACTATTCTTGTAGTAATAGCCTGTAAACATTTTATACTTACATACTAATCAAACACACAGATTTGAACTAGAATTGGAGGGGTGAGCCAAGCCAAGGAAATAGTGCAAAACCAAGGCGACTCGCAAAGACCCCAATAGCAAGCTATTGTGGTGGATCTTTCCCCATAAAAAATAAGATTAATATCGAGTGAGCCGATGGCTCACATATCAGATATTAAACTCTGATAAGAACAGATACTACACTTGATCTTAGCCAAAAGGCCGAGAAAGGTATGCCTTGAATCTCCTCGCGCCTTGGTTTTTATAGCAGTATCCTCTTGCTTAGTTTCTTTGGTTTGGCGATGTGGGATGCATA
>BQNB010019815.1:0-16650 GCA_026074375.1 Tanacetum coccineum | reverse complement strand
GAGAATACTCATCAACGATGACTAAGATGTATTTCTTCCCATTAAATTTTTGCACTCGCATCGGTCCACATAAATCCATATGAAGGTTTTTTTTAGAACGGCACCTCAATCTCGACTGAAATCCAACCCCCGAGTTATACCATCCATAACGGGCAGACCCCAGGACCCGAACCACTAGGGAAACCCCTAGACTCACGGCTTCGCACTAGGAGGAAAATCTTGGATTTTCATTGTCTCTTGCGAGACTCGAACCCAAGACCAAACCCCCTCCCAAGCAATTTAAGAGATGCTTGGTGGCCAACTGCACTAGGCAGTTGGTTTTAGCAGTAGATATATTAAGCTTACAGTTGAAGAGTTGCATATACTAGCAAAACCCTACATTGAGAATTTGAGATTAAAACACGAACCTAACCATGTCGACCCAAAATACATTGCTTTTTCGACATTTGACGTGACTTATTTCTGCTTTAAATATTTAACAAATATATTGTTTGATGAATTCACCGAACATGCTAGAACTACATTGATTCGGCCAAACGAGGTAACAGGAACCTATGAGTAAATATGAACCATAAAACTCATTAACAACAAAGAAACACAATTTTCTTAATTAATACAAGACGTGAGGCTCACACGCCAATGTTTCAACAAGAGGGCTTCGACTAGGTTTATTAACTTGTCGAATAGCTGGTGAATTCTCTAGCTGTTATCAAGCATTTCCTTAATAGACAACCATTCAATTGAGTAAGAATAAGATGTTCAAAAAAATTGAGTAAGAATAATATTTCTAGTTAATCTGTGGCACAAAAATACACCTTCAAATAGTCATGTTAGATGTAATTAAATTATACAGGTGGCCATTACTATCTATTGTGTGGTAGAACCTACTTAACCATGTCACATCTATTTGGTTCAGAATGCGGACCTGAGTTCTATTATACTTGAACTACCATAGAAGGGTTGTATCAGGCTTAGGATGTACAGATAACCAAACAGATACAGGAATATACCGCGCAATCTTATCAGTGAAAAGTGAAAACAGCTCCCTATTTTATACTACCAAAAATAATAAACCGAGCATATACGGATACCTAAACCATATTACTTCTTGAATATAAATATACATCCCAAAGTCCTCTTTATCCATAAATTTTGTTACTCTAGCTCAGGTGGTATCGGAAACTACCAAATGATATGACATGGAAAAAGCAATTGTGCACCCTAGCTACAAATACATTAGATAACTTTTATTTATCTATAACTTGATCAACTTTATCAAGTTATAGCAAAGCATGATTTGGTACCAAGTACCATCTCAAACCACTCGATTGTTACTTTGTTCAAATGGCTTTTTCATTGTAGTAATAGCTGGTCAAGGATCGTTGGTTTGGGAAATAGATCTCCAATGTGTACTGGAGGTCCCTGTTGGTCAACTTCATATATTTATTGGCATAGATGTTTTAGGTTTTCAAGGTGGTTGTGATCATAGAGTAGTACTACATATCATCGTAAATTACTTTTCTCAAGTACTTAGGAGCGCGGAAGCATAGCATCCGAAGCAGTCATAGTTGCATTTTCAAGGTGTTTAAAGAGTTGTACTAAGCACATGTATTTGATCTGCTCGTTGTATTTTCACGCACAAAGTAGCACATCTTTAGGAAAACAGATGATAACATGCTAACAGCTGAAGCTGAAACAGAGATGAAACTATCATAGAATGACGCTAACATAAAGGAGCTACAAAGATGATCAACAGTTCGACTAATTACTCATCATGTTAAGATAACTGATTTGGTTCCTATACCCAACGGCTCTAGATAATCATATACAGTGACTTGATCAAATTCTAACGACGACTATGTTGCCTAAATAACAGCTAAAACCACTTCTTCGTAAGGCATGGTTGCCTACTGCAAAAGAAATACTTCATCGAAAAAATAAATAAATAAGAAGATATAACAAAAGCTTCTCTACACTAACCGTGGAAGGATGCATACATATTTACACAAAGCACAATGAAGTCGGACAGTTGGTGCATATATATTGCAATTGCTTGAGAGGAAAAAGGCTTTGTGAATCCCACATTGGTGGAGACATGAAATGATTCAAAGAAAGCCTCTTATAAAACCCATGCTCTGGCTTGCTTGAAAGTTATCTTTGCGCTTGGGGCAATGACGCAGCTAATGAGGTAATAACCGAGGCGCGTCAATTGCTGGTTGAAAACTATTTCCAAACCCCCTCCTCGGCTTTGGTTCTGCCTTAGCCGTCGAGAATTTCTGGAAGGGTTCCCTTTTGTAAGGGTAAAACCCTACAATCTTTTAGTTCAAAATTTCTTTACGAGTTAATACTAAGTTAACAGATATCCGACATAAGTTACATGATACATGTAGATTTAAGCACAAATTGTTTAGCTTTTCTAAAGATTAAGGGGCGCTTTCTTTTAGAAGTGATTCATCGAAAGTTTAAGGTCCCATAGGTGCAAAGTCATGAAGGTTTCTACTATGACGCATGGGGGTCTAATGATTATGAATTGCAATATGTTTGGGGACATTGTTGATAGCGGGTTTAAATAGCAGGTAGTAGTGATTCAAAATTGTTAGTTCATCTGGTCGCCTTTCCCACATTAAAGAAATTTCAAACATAAATATTACCCTCTCGGTCTGAGCAACCCACGAAGCAGTTTATGAAAAACTCCCAAGACCAAAAATCGAAGAAATACAGGCAATAACAACTAATCTTGGTTCGGCCTTGTGGTTTCAGGGAGCGGCTCCTAACATGTAAAAACATCGATATTTCTCACATAATGAGGATGAAGGTTCATCCATACAATGATAGAATAGGGTAAAAGCTATAAATGCTTAATCTACTTACAAAAGCAACTCATTCTGCATACTCTACTTCATTTATTTTCATAATATGTAACAGAAATGGTTAGTTATGGATATTTTGGTCATTTCACACACCTTCATCTTGTTCCTCTATTTAGCCAACCAAACACCATATTCTTTTGTGGTGGATCGATTTCCTGAGGAATTCAAAGCTGACGTATTTTCTTAACTTTAACACACAACCATTATTATTTGGATTTACCTGTCCATTTGATCTTCTCGAGTAAATTTAAAGGTATAGAAAAGAGGTCCTTTTCTTTTGTCTTTTATGAGAACTCGTTAAACATTCTTAAGTTCTTAACAAATCGGTTCCAAGTCAAAATTACAATTTTCGAAAGAGGCAGAGTACATTATTTGTCAATTTGATGGGTCCATGTTTTGTTTGTTGGATTTGTAGGGTATCTTAGAGATCTGGAAAAAATGAACATTCGTTTCAACTCAGTATTCTCATAGAACATATTGATCCTTTGATATGCATTTCAAGAGCCAAGAAGCTGCGGAAGCTAATCTTGTGGGACTATTTGAGGACACTAACATGTGTATATGATCTATATATCATGATTCATTAGCATATCTAGGGTTTGCAATATACGAAAATACTGGTATTGGGGCTTTAAAAGGTAAGAGAGGCTCTGATTAGCAAATTTGTGATTGATTTTTGTGAAGCTAAAAACTCAGATTGGAGCAACGATATGGCACTCTTCAGCTGACTTTTTGCATGGTTACAACAGCGTGGTAGTCGAATGCGGATGATAGAAATTAAAGTGGGTTTTGTTAAGCATTAAGACAACTCACGTTAAACATCGTTACATAGAATAACAATAAAAAGGTAAAGAAAGCAGAATGAGCTGTTTTTGCAAGTAGCATTTATAGCTTTTACCCGATAGAATAAGTAGAGCTCTTGATTTGGAAGACATTTGAATATTTAAAGTAATGAACTCCCGATAAACAAAGATGCAATTAAAGTTTCAAAAGGGAAAATTACATGAAGTCTAACGCATATAAAACGTAGCATATACATCCTATGGAACCCCATGATTTGGTACACAATACATAATTATACTCATCAAGCTGTCCTACCAGCTGCAAAAAAATGCCTCGGCTATGGCTACCCAAAGAATATCACAAGAAAAAATTATCAACACACTAGAAAAACACATCAATCTCATTATTCTTTAAACCGGAGTAAAGTCACCCTGAGAAAATACCAAGTGGAACCCATGTCAATTTTTTGCTCTTCACCTCACAACCAATCACGAAGTGTTGACAAAATCAGTAGGACCCCATTGGCGGCATTCCAAATGGCGGTGGCATTGGTGGCATTCCCATTCCACCCATTGGTGGTGGTCCTCCTGGTTGACCATATCCGCCACCCATTGGACCACCCATGCCTGGTGGTGCAGGTAGAGCAAGTGGCAGTAGTTGGGCATACATATTCTGAAACCAAACAAAGCATGGTCATCATTAACTTTCATTTAGTTTACAAAACATAGAACAAAAGTAAAAGCACGAGTAAAAAACCTGTTGCTTGATGACATCCTGCTCTTCATTCTCCTTGGCTTTATTTTCCTTTGCTGCTTCTATCTTGTCCTTGATAAGTTCATCAACCTTGCCAGTGTATTCACGGATAAACTGCAAGAAAACGAAATGGGACATACATATTTAATAACAAAATCATCATTAGCTGAAGTAACAAGTAAAAAATGGCATTAGAATACCTGAAGCAGATATGGGAAGGCAAAATCGATCATATTGTTTAACCAGGCAAGCTCAAGAGCAACATCCGGGCGAATTAGATCATAACAAACAAAGAGACAGGAAGCAAAGCATTCTTTCTTTCCCTACACAAGCAAAGCAAAACACAAACATTATTGACTCATTCAAAACTTCTGAAAAGTCTAAAACCAATTCGTAAGAGTAAAATGTATGGTAAGGTTTGCTAAAAGTAAAAAAAAAAAAAAGGTTGTAAAGTAGCTGTACCTGCTCGATGAAATAAACAAGAAGCTCTTCTGCAAGCTCACGGTCCCCAGACTGTGAGGCAGTCTCCATGGCATCTTTGTACACCTTGTCTTTCTTGGACAGTGCAATGGATTGCTTCCATCTTCCTGCCTTCTTGTAGATATATGCTGCAACACGTCTCATCTCAAGAAGCTCGTGTTTCTCAATCTGACAGAAAAGAAGAGATCAAGTACAAATAAAAAAGAAACACAAACAAAAAGGTTTAAGACATGCAGCTAAACCAACCTTCTGTGCAAGGCCGATCTGGTCAAAGTTATCATGATAATCAATTGATTCACGCAATCTATCATAGTCTTCCTCCTCGACGTATATTTCATTCAATGCTTCGTTTACAGCAGATACATTATTGCTTTGAACAGCAACCATGTATGGTTTAACAAGATGAAGGTGTCCAGCCTATAAACATAAAGTCAGAAACATGGTAGCCACAAGCCAAAAAAAATTAACAAAATAAAATTTAAACAGTATAACACGAACCTTGCGCATAATGTCAACAACACGTGTATGGTCAACACGTAGTGCAAGGACATTGAGAACATCATTGATAAGGTCAGGATGCTCTTGGAGATAAAAGTGAACAGCCTTGTAATAAAGCTCAACATTCGCCACTTTAACTACAATATCCTTGAACTGCATATGATCCCAAGCTTCTGGAGAATGGTTCATGACAGTACTCGCAGCGTTATCAAACTCGTCATATTGGATGTACAGATAGGTCAGTTCCTTCCAGTGCTGTTGTTCATCACAAGCACGGATAAGCTTTGGGATATTCAAACGTGTCGAGAAGAGTTTAATATGCTCCATCAGCTTCTCATGACGGTATCTGGCGTAGAGTACTCCCAACTCGGTGAAGATGCCCATGTGAGCACGTTCCAAACCTAGACCACTCTCCATGAGAGATATTAGCTCACTGAAGCATCCTCTATTCTGGTAGTATTCACTGACCTCTTCCAGATCATCCACCTAAAAGTTTCAGAAGCAAAATACTTACACTTCCAATAATATTATAAAAGAGATATGTATCACCTGCACAATATATGACAGAAATGTCACCTGCACAATAATATTCAGACCACAAATTTGAGCCAAGCGGAACTCCTCAGCATCAACACAGGCAAAGCATACTTCTTTCCATGTCTTAGCACTGTTTGCTTTGCGAGCAGCATCGACAGCACCTTGAAATTGTTGCAGCCTCACAAGTGTGACAGCAAGCTTAGCCCAGTTGGAGATGAAAGCATATATTATCTTAGCAGCTTCGTACAAAGTTTCGTCAAACAAGCGATCACCAACATTTTGGAGGTTAGCAACGTTAGGCATGAGGATGAATTCCTCAATGTCACTCAACCTATCAATCTTAGCATATGCATAGATGAGCTCACTATCCACCTTAGGCTCTTTGGTCTTTTGTCTAACCATCAGTAGATACTTCACCAAATCATGATAGCAGTCAGTGTCCTCAGAAGCACGAATAACGTCCAAAAATTGAGTGGCATCATCAGCACGGATGAATGACTCAATTGCCTCACTTACTAACCCTTCTCTCAGCTGGGCTTTCGCCACCTGGCTCCATACAGCATCTTCTTCAACACGGAAAGCAAACTCTTCAGCCCGGGGAATACTTTGAATATTATCTAATAGAACATTAACTGCTTGTACATTCAGGTTGAACTTCTTGAATATGGCAAACGCCTCTTCATACAGTTGTGCTTCTACAGCCACCTCACCAACTGCAGGACCATCAAAGTTATCTAATCTATTAACGTAGTCCATAACTCGTGATGAATCAGCCTTGATGGCTGTTAAAATAAGCAGGTTTTGGAGGTTGAAGTTTCCACTGAAAGCAGAGTTTTGAAGAACGATTTTCTCGAGAAGCTCAATTAGCTCGTGGGGAAGATCAGCAGTCATGAAAGCCTTAACAGCAGCAGAAACTTGCTCAGGGCTCTTGCTTTCAGGCAAAGCTGTAGAGACGACTTGATCTATGAGTTGTCTTCTGTATTCATTCTCAGGGTTAAGAACATTATCCCAGAGATCCGCATCCATCCTCTCCACAACATATCTACAATAAAGATTGATTAGTTTGGAAGTCCTCTGAGCCAATAAATCCATTGTAATAGTAACTAGAAGAGGTGGCAAGATGGGCAGTCGAGCAGGTTAGGTAAAGGGGTAAAAACGAGTTTGGGGTCACCGGTTGAGCTGGGTTGACCCTTAAACAATTCTATGAATACTGAGAGTTAAATGTAATTACAAAAACAAATTTATTACAATAACAAGCGAAATCTTTGGATAACACAAACTGAAGTGACGGTATGCATTAAAATACACTTTAAGCGACATTCGAGCTTTTCCCCTAATAGCTAAAGTTTTTACTCTGATTCATTTAAGATATGACATACACAGCCCAAAACACACATTCACAAGTCAAACGAACCAGAATAGCCGTCTCTAGAAAATAATAATCCATAATAATTTCGTACCTGGCTTGCAACTTGAAAAGAGAATTCTTGTTTGTGACATTGACAAGCTCTTCGTCACATTGCCCTCGGCGGTATGCAACAACAGCAAGTGTAGGATCACGCTTCTCACAGTATAAACCCACAACACGTGAATCATAATAGGGATTGGTCGTGAGGAAGTGTTCTGGATTGTTGTTGCTATCTATGATAATTTTACCCAAAGCATTGTGAACATGAACATCTTGGCTTCCTTCGCTCACAAGATGCTCCAAAAATTGAGTAAGTAACCGTAGTCGATTCCTGGAAAGCCACAAGCAAATGATAAAAAGGATAGATTTTAACATAATGAACGGACAAAAGTCTAATAATTCAGATAGACAACGCACCTTTTTTCACACTCATCCACAAGAGGCTCAACTGGAAGAAGAGAACGCACAGATAGAATCAACCCTTTAATGAAATCCTCAGGACACTCGTCATCTAGAAGCTGTCCTACAACTAAAGGAGCATTCCCTGGGTTGACCTACAAAAAAATATCATAAGCAGTCAGATACACAAGCTTTAGGAAATGTTGGTACTTGGTAGTGTTTGGTATGTGGATTAACAGAGGAAATTGAATGGTCCATTCAAATTAAATGAAAAAACACACACATTTCGTTTCGCTAAATGGAACATATAATCTATGCACATATGTGATTCCTTCCATTAATTAGTTCTTATTTCATGGCTCATATGTTTTTTCGTTCCATCATTTAAGAGACGGGATGAAGAATACACGGCAAGTCAAATGTATCATGTAACAGTTGATAACTTGAAATTTTTTAGACTACTTCAAAACATCATTTAAAATACTTTTTTTTCTTAAACAAAAGAATAAATGTACTTTTTTGTAAAATCTTATTCGAGGTTTGGAGGAGCTTTTATAAAATTTAATTTGTATAAATGGAACAAGGATAATCAGATTTTGAATGAAGAAAGTATGACATGCTGATAGAATTATACCCTGTATGCATAACAAACTATTACAGATGCACAATAAAATTTCACATACCTTCTGAACATAGCCTTCAATATACCGGAGCATGTTGTTGGTATAGAGATAATGAGTGAGATCCGGGACAAACCCAAAACGGTCACACACATTAATCAATGGCCTTGCATCAGGAAGCTTAGCTTCCATTAAAAAGTTTTTGGCCTTCTCAGCATCATAAAAGTTTGATTCTCTTGTTACACGCTCAACCTCCTTGATTTGTCCTGTCTTTGCGGCTGCCTCAATGTATTTGAAGTGAATTTCAGGATCCTCGCTGCCATGTTAAACAATAGTTAGCGATAGTACACATCAAACACGGTAAATCTACAGTTGTTTTGCATAGATAGGTGTCATTTATAATCAGCTTACCTGGAGCTCAAATATGACCCCAAGAAGAAGTATAGACCTTCATATGATTTAAATTGCTCAAAGAGTTTGATACATGCTTCAACACCCAGCTGCTCACAGTATTCTTTGGCAACCTACAGTATTTACAATGGTCAGCAAAGTGGAAAATGAAAATGACAATCACAGAGAGTTCAAAGCTTCTGCTTTTTTTATTTGACTTCCAAAATTGACCATTTCCAATTACCTGCACAATTATCTGAAGGTTTCCCCTTAGATTGACCAGCAAAAGATCCTTCATGCACTCAAGTGCCCACTCCTTTGACAGCGTCCCAAAAAATTCGACAAGAGACTAAAAATGCAAAATAGTTGGGTGTTAGTCCAGATAAATGTTACAACGTAAAGTAAAAGGGTCCAGCGATAGACAAACCTGTGGCTCAATAGCATGAGTGTTCACAATGACACGCTTGATATCAGGCAATTCGCTGTAGTGCTGCAGAAAGCACAAATGTTAATCAATGAAATAAGGTACCTTCACGGGAAATAGACAAGTTTTGGTACATTAACCAACCTGGAGGGCTCGGACGAAAAGACCTGCTTTCTCACACAATTGAGCAATGCGAGGGCGATCGTAGTGACTGAACATACCATTTGCTAATATGGCATCAGCAACATTAGGGAATGTCACAAGATTGATCTCAAGAACCTGTACAGAGTAGAGATTTTGAGAACATGTTTATAGACACAACACACATGCGAGTATATATGTATGTATATTAGCATCAGCAACATGTACCTTGGTTTGCAAGTGAGCATGTTCTGGCAGGTTGGGCTTAAGCACATCCAAGAGGAAAGCCGTCGCCTCCCTTATTAGGTTCCTCTGAAAGATTGAATGGGAAAAAAACGCTCTCGGTTACATTCATAAGATAGATATAACTACATGTATTCAGAATAGAAAAGCTTTGAGATCATTAAAGTAGTAAATATAATGCCGGAGGTCTTCCTGGAAGCAGTCTCCATACTTTCGGGATTGGGCATGTTGTTGGTGTTATTGTGAAAGTAGTAAATATAACTTGCAAATCCAAACATCTCATAAATATGTTTAACTACCTGGAGGAAAAGATCTGTTATTGTGTTGTAATCAACTGGACAACCTCCCTCCATTTGGGACATCATCAGAGCAAAATTAACAGCGCCCTGCAAAAAGCAACATAAAGTAATCAAGCTTCCTTGCATGAATCTGAAGTACAGTTCTTACATACGCATTTAGGTTGCCATTTTGAGCAAATAATGTATATATATCTGTTACAAAAAAAAACTCTAATACCTGAGGATCTGATCGAAGAATTGTTTGCAGAAGGAATAAATAGTCAGGCGTATACCCAACCTACACCAAATGAAGAATGGTTATAGGATACTTCTGCCACATAAAAGTGTGCTTGTATAAATAAAATCTATATAACTGCACAGAGAGTTACGCCTACCTGCTTGGAGTAAATAAGAATTTTATCAAACTCCCTCCGCTCGGCAAAAGCTGCAACAACTTTTGGTGTTGCTCTTGCTTTGATGTAGATTTTCAATGCAAGATCATTGTCAACGGTCTGCAGGTAAAATTTAGATAAACCAAGTTTTAATAATGAAACATTTACTGTAAATAAAAGCCAACTCAAAACTTTGATATTGTATACCTTCACAAGATCTCCAAGCTCCTCGCTGCATTCCAGCTTGTCTTCAGCCAACCAATTCTCCAACAGGTTCTTCTTGTTCTGGTTAACAACAAGACGAGATAGCTCCAGTGATTCAAATGCATTCAGCTTTCCTTTAGTTAAAAGGGTTCCAAAGTACTGCAATAATGGTGGCGTTTGTCCAGCTTGAACGGGTACACTCTGCAATGATATATATACATGTTAAAGAAGACCAAACGGATGAAACCTACTAATCAAGAAACAAACCCTTCAACCGTAAGATCCAGAGATGCTAATCAAATTAAAGTATAAACACCTGAAATTTTGCAACTGTATCTGGTGTACGAAGAATGCCTTGAGGAGAATCTGCTGCAAGTTCAGCAGCTTCTTTGTACTTGGTTTGAGCAAACAACTCTTGAAATCGTTGGACAACCTGTGATAGGTCGAAGCCAATCAGTCAATCATTGCCCAGTGGAAAAGAACATCATCAATACGTTTCTTTTGAATCAAGTGGGACCAACGGGATAACAGGCTTGTCGCCTAACCGGGTCAAGGTAGCCTATCAACCAAAAGATTGTGGGATCAAGTCCTAGTATGGAACTATGGACAAAAGGTGTGTTGCAGGTGTAGAGTAGGGCATGTGTGGGTGTCTTTGTAATTTACAAATAAAAAGTGAGCATCAGAAATCGTAACTTTCTAATTTATGAGTTATTAATAGAACTCAAAACATGAAACCACCTTTGCTAACTTACCACTTGGATCTACTTCTGTAAATAGTTAAACAAACAGAGAAAAATCACTTGAAAGACCAAGAAAATTATAATATACCAGATTCTCTGCACCAGGAAGGTTCCCTCTTTTAGCAAGATTGACAGCAAGCTCCAGGTTGTTCAACTACAGTAACATATAAGTTAAAATTTCATAATCGAGAACAGGATACATTCATCGCTGATAGAAGATGGTTAGAAGCTTACTTGTCCGCTGACAAAAGGCACAATTGCTGACTCGTTGACGGTGGCAAGTAACACCTGGCCACGCCTGTTGACAGCATAGAAACCCCCAAGTGATGAAGCTTCAGAGGTAAGGAAAATAGGATCTGGGCTAATCCTATTTCTATAGACAGCAGTCGCTGTTTCCAGGTCATACACAAATAGAAGCCCCAGCTTGGTAATTACATAAATCAAACTATATTTGTGGGATATCTGCGAAGTCAAAACAAATATATTAGTTGACAATGGAGCTTCATATTTAATAGACAACGATGACGGATGAGCACCTGCATCGCAACAGGAAAATCATCTGCAAAATCAGGAGGGAAGAATAGGTCTGCTTGTTTCTTAGTAAATGAAGGTTTGCCTGCATATATAGAAAGAAAAAGCATTAATATCATATATAAGAAGCCCAAAAGGATATAGAAACAACCATACAAGTTTTTTACATATATAGCGATAAACTGCAATACACAATTTGAGAGGTAGACATAAAGAGTTTCGCCCATGTAAATAACCTGACTAATGCATCTAGTTCGATCACAATATACAATAATCTATCAAAATATGTTTTTCCAATTACAAAATTTACTATTCACAGAATTAGCATATACACGGCCGAGAATACCAGCTCAAAAAAGTATGTCAGCTAGAAGAAACAAACAAAACAAAGAAAAATGGCATGTATTAAGAAGAAAACCTGGCTGGGCACCAAGCTCAATGATATGAAGCTTTGATGTAACCTGTCCAGCATTAGAGCTTTTTGTTGCAAAAGAGATAAGAATCGAAGGATTCTCATTGCCAGGAACCTGTATAAAAGCATATGAACATGAGATCACGAAAATGCAGCTGGATTTGGATTAGATGGAATTAGAAAAAGTGACATCTTTTTACTATTACTATAATACTAAATGAAGGGAAGACAACTGTACTTTAAAAGAAGCAAATGATGCTGCATGTGCTTCAAGAGCTTGACTGCGCTGCTGATCAACGGAGTAAAGCTGCATGTTTCCTTTTACTAGTTGAGGTCTCTGTTTACATCAGAATGACAGGGAAGTTAGTAATGCTGAAAATTTGGGACAACAATCATAGATGACGCTCCACGATATTGACAAATAATGATTACACTGAAAGATACTGGAGGATACGTTATAAAGTTGCATTAGTTACTGAATAAGATGGTAAGTTGAATAGCCATTCAAATTTCCATCCTGTGACTATTTATGAACCATGATTCTTAAAAACACGGGAGTAAGTCAAGTATTAGATAAGCAACAAGACTGACTAAACTTTAACTAAAGATATATGATGAAGTCACTTCCCACATATCAACTAATTCAGTATATCCATATAAGAGCACAGCTGAACATTGTGCTCACATTACAGTCAGTCTAGTTGTGAGCCTTAACAATAAACTGATATACTGCAAGAGCTTTGATCCAAGTATATCGCATAAACAATTTAAAAATTGTGCCATGAAAACAGAGAATAGCAACGAACCTCTGGTGAGCCAGGGGCAATTCCAATCAACACCAACCATTTCTCAGATGGATCACATCTGTAGTTAATTATCTGATTGTTTGCTAAATTAGCCGTTCTATCAAACATCTTTGTAGGTTCAGAATCACCTGTACCAAAAGCACCACATAAATTAATTTAAAACCTTTATTTCACATACCAAAAGGAGAGAAAAAAAAGCAATGACAAAAAGAAATAAAATGATGACCATACCCTCAAGTAACCAATGATAAACAGAGGTTTGGGTAACCATCCCCAGCATCTTAGGGGTGATCCACTTCCAAAAGACGATCTGAAAACAGAAGTATGATAATATCAGATAAACATTAATAGTTGAAAATAAGATGAGAAGCTATAGAATTATGAACTTATAGCTTTTACCTGCTCAGGCATCTGATGGGACTTCATTTTGGCTTTCATCTCAATGTTAAATATTTGTAAGTGGTCTTGAGTAGTTCCCGGCAGTTGAGCTAGAAAATTAGAACATTCATTAGTTGCAGAGTTAGAAACAGACCTCACTGTTTCACAGAGAGCAAAGCCATATCCTAATAATAATGCTAAGTTGGTATATTAAGCTTCAATATTATAGTAATTATATTTTGACTTGAAATGGCAAATAGAGCAAGTAGTAAAGGCTGGTATATTTCATGTCCTGCAGCACCATGACTTTGAGGTAGGAAGTTCTAAAATCTGCAACTTTTTGTTCGTTCTCAGACCAACACAACGGGGTACAAGTGGGGCTGAGATGCTCCCAATATATAAATCAAAAACTTAACAGATGCAATTTCTATTGAAAGCATCAAGAGGACTACATGAGCAGCTGGAAACCAATGTTGCTCGAATCTCTAAGTCTGAAAGGACCTTTGCAAGGACAATGGGAATTATTTTTAGATCTCTGTTTAGCTATGCAACCAAATGGCAATGTTATCTATTAGATCACATAATAAGTTGCTCCCCATTCATCCCGCAAGATGTACCAAACTGGAATCTCATTTCCCAAAGACCCTAATTTAGTGCAAAACTCTGATTTTTTACAACTTTAAACTAAATTTTACCTAGTTGGCCACATATCAGGATCGCAAAGACTTTAGTTCTCCATAGTCCGTAAGTAATTCATTTCATTCAACGATACTTGCTTTAATGTAAATCCTAAAAGTCAACCTCATATATTCACTTTGTTTTGAAACTATAAACACGTATTTTTTATGCTAGGCTACTATTCAGATAAAATCGCCAATTTCCAGAGGACCACAGGAGTACCTTTTAAAGCCAATATCTTAGAATTGGGGTTCATTAGAGCTGAGTCAGCAGTAATTGGCCTCCTCAGCGGCTGCATAGGCATGCTCATATCAATAATCACCACGCTATTCTGAGGTGATGTTTCACGCACACATATAAACTTATCCGACTCCATCGTGACATTTGTAAATGTAACAAACTGCGGATTGATGCCCACGCTGGACAACTGCAACAACATCACATGAGTCAGACCAACAATAATCAAAGCACATGTCACCAGCGAGTAAGAACCATATAAATCATTTTATTCCATAAATCTGAATAAATTAATAAAAACAATCTGGCTATCTAAAAAATCAAATCAAACTGGAAAGTACATCTGTACATAAGCTAGCAAGTATTACTTCAAATCAATTTAACACCAACAAAAACACAATATGTAACTTAACTACAAACTCGAAAGTATAAATAGAATTGAGCACCGGTTATATCTCAAAGTGGATACCTATTCTTAGACAATTAAGCTATAAACTAAAATTCCGCCAAATACTGAACACAGAGTCTAGCCTAACAGATCCACGCAATAACAGCATACTAGCATCGAATCTCCGAATTTCATTTTCAGCATTTCAGTTATAAGCCTAAATAGCTCGTAATTATCAAAATATTGTCAAAGTGAAAATCTAGTATTAGAAACCAAATACAGAGAAAATACATCATCTAAATAAACAAATCCAACACAATACAAGAGCATAAAAGCTCAGAATCAAAATTTTGGCATTT
Organism: Tanacetum coccineum; assembly: GCA_026074375.1. Lineage (NCBI taxonomy): Eukaryota > Viridiplantae > Streptophyta > Magnoliopsida > Asterales > Asteraceae > Tanacetum > Tanacetum coccineum. Next base: position 1,701 of record BQNB010019815.1, on the reverse strand, counting down.
CAACTACAATTTCTATGATACAACTAGACACCTAGCCCTGTACATCATATAATCTAACAAATTTACACAATATCATTACACATCATCTCCGAATTTCATTTCAGCAGTTCAGCGACAATAAAATTGTTCATAATAAATTATACAGCGAACAAGAAAACACAAATCATCTAACCCAGCGCAACAACACTCAATCGCATTAGCTCCTAATTTCATTTTAACACTTCAACTAACCAAAAATAACTCAAAATAACAACAAAAACAATTAAATCACGCGAATTAAGCTTGATAGTAAACATACATCATCTAATCCAACAAACTTACAGTTCTACACAATATCCACAACCTAATTTTTCGTTACATCATTTCAGCTAACCCTAAATTTCTTAACATAACAAAAATATCGCGCAAATTGAATCATTAGATGAACATACATCATCTAATCTGAAGAAATCTACACAATACGACATCACATCATTCAACTAACCCTGAGTAGCTCAAAGTCATTACAACTACAATAAACCGCGCAATCTCATTGCACGTCATCTCTTTCATTACATCGTTTCCACTAACCCTAAATAACTCAAATTCACAACATAAACAACAAAACTACTCAAATTAAACTATATACTGGACATAAATCGTCTAATCTAACAAATCTAGGCTTAATTTCATCACATCGTTTCAACTAACCCTAAATATCTCACAATCGCAACAAAAACGATAAAATCACAGAAACTGAACTATATAGTGAGCATACATCATCTAATCTAATAAATCTACACTCAATATCGTAACATCACTTCAACTAACCCTAACTAACTCAAAATCAAAACAAACTAAATTACATCATCAACAATATAACTGTGATCTACTCGTATATATGCTAATAATAGAATTAGGTTATTCGATAATGAATATACCGTGAGTGCTTCTTGCATAGTAATCGGAGCATTAGCGGATGTCGCCATAGTGACGGCGAGTAATGAGATCAAAACGACGTCGTGCGGTAGATGTGATCTGTGTGAGAGTTTGTTGTTTTGACGGTTAACCGGAGATGTGAATGGTTTGGTGATGTGATCTCTCGGTGTGAGAGATCTAGAAAGAGAATTTGTGTGTGTGTGTGTGTTGTAGTAGTCTAGTTGTGAGAAGACTTTTTAAATGAAGAATGGTAAGAAAAAGAAAAATATTGGGAATTAAAAGTGGAGAAATGAAAATAGAATTTGATTTTTCTTTCTTTTTTTTTGTTTCAATTGATTTGGAAAACAAGCAAAAGAACTCGCTAGTTGCGGCGGAGCTAATTTTTTTTTTTTATGTTTCGGGTTTTTTTTTTGTCGATGCGTTATGGCGGGGCTAATTTTTAATATTTTCTTATTTTGTATGATTCGGGGGGAAAAATTTGCGTTGGGACGGGCTAATTTTTTCCCGTATATTTTCTTTTTTTGTGACGTTTTTGTAAATTTTTTTACGGAAATTTTTGTGTAAGAAAATCGTAAATAGTTAAAAGGTGAGGGTCCGTTTTGTATTTTTTTTTTACTTTTGGCCAGATTTTAGGCTATTTTTGGCTAATTTTTTCTCGGATATTTTCTTTTTTTGTACGATTCGGGAAAAAAAAATTTGCGTTGGGACGGGTTAATTTTTTCCCGAATATTTTCTTTTTTTGGGACGGTTCGATATCTTTTTTTTGGGCCGATGAATGTAAAA